>CAJDSM010017567.1:29375-69606 GCA_903981925.1 Ostrea lurida
CAACCCTAACAGATGTGTTTGTGAAACACTGATGTCCCCGGATTCCACATGCAGTGAAAGGGGCTTGCCAAGAGGATCATGCATGTGAAATATGAAAATCTATCACTTACCGTTCAAAAGTTATGGCCAATGTTCAAGTTTTTGAAAAAGTAGGTCAAACTTCAAGGTCAAGGCCAGGGAGTCAACAATTTGGTACCAGTAGAAAGGGCTTGTCATGAGGAACACACATGTGTAATATGAAAGACCATCACTTGCCATTCAAAATATATGGCCAATGTTAAAGTTTTTGAAAAGTAGGTCAAACTTCAAGGTCAAGAGATCGTAAGTGTTGGTACCAGTAGAAAAGGCTTGTCATAAGGAACACACATGTGAAATATGAAAGTCCATCACTTGCCATTCAAAAGATATGGCCAATGTTTTAGGTTTTGAAAAGTAGGTCAAACTTCAAGGTCAAGAGGTCAAAAATGTTGGTACCATAGAAGGGCTTGTTATCAGGAACACACATGTGTAATACAAAAAGGCGAAGTTAACATTGTGTCAAACGTAATCATAATCATTGAAAAGTCCAACACTTGTCATTCAAAAGTTATGGCCAATGTTAAAATTTTTGAAATGTAGGTCAAACTTCAAGGTCAGGAGGTCAAAATGTTGGTATCAGTAGAAAGGGCTTGTCATAAGGAACACACATGTGTAATATGAAAGTTCATCACTTGCCATTCAAACTTATGGTCAGTGTTAAAAGTTTTTGCAGACAAACGGACAAACAGACAAACGGAGAAACGGACAGACCAAATACTATATGCCCCGAATCGAAGATTCCGGAGACATAAAAAAACAGGACCATGATTCGATATGACACAGTATCGACAGTAAGATGTAGAAATCAAGCACCCATAAGAAACACCGTCATGATTCGATATCGGCATGATATCGTCGATATCGACAGCAAAATGTAACCATCAAACACCAATCAAAACGATCATGAATCGTAATCGACAAGATGCAACCATCAGGCATCCATAAGAAGCACGGTCTTGATTCCATATCGACAGCAAGTTGTAGCCATCAAACATCCATAAGAAGCATGATTAAAAGAAAAATCATCATGATTCGTTACAATATCATGCTTTATTTGTCGATATCGTATCTACGTCTTGTCTTGGACATAACTCATATATCCAAAATAAAACTGTGGTCTTGGCATGCAACTTTGCTCACCACTGTTCAAGAGCAGCCTGTAACTATCTACTAGGTCCAAGTATTATTGGTTTACAGTATTAGTCCACAAACAAAGAAATCTAAATATGCGTAAAATAAGCTTGACATAAGTAAGGGTTATTTCACACTTTGACGAGGGCGCGCTTTGCCGCGCCGAGGAAAGTGTTGTTCTTTGATTGAAAAGGATGACCACTGATGGGGAGTAATCAGTTGGTAGAGGGCCTTGCTGTTCCAGAAAAGTGTTCAATATAGAATGAAATTTTGTTTTGAGTCTATTATTTGTGTCATAGTCATCATGGCTGAAAGGTTTAAATTATGGGAGTTTTTCTGAAATTGAAGATGTTATTTAGTTGTTCGTTTTTAATACTAAGTGTGATTTTTTAATGCATCATGAAGCTAAATAGGCTTGTAGAACTTAAAGTGAACTGTACAACAGATGCTTGATTATCCAATTCTTATAATCATTATATCAATCATCATCTTCTATTCAGAAGGAACTGTCCCGACATCAGAAATTCTGCACGGGGATTTAAATGCGTACCTGTGGTCAGAACAGCGGAACCGTGCGACAAGCTAGAGACATCGACTATGTCTATTACATGTAGCAATATTTCTTATAGTAATAGGCTTCTTTAGCGACAGCATGCCACGACAGGAATATCCTTGAGAATAATTAGAAGACTTAGTTTCACAAACAAACTTGCAAGTAAGATATTTAAAATCTTTAACTAAAATTCCTATTGGTGAAGTTAACATCGTGTTAAACGTATAATCATACACCCCCCCCCCCAACAAAAAAAAAAACACCAAAAAACAACAACAACAAAAAACATACAAAGTCGAGCGTAGGGCAACACATACCGACGACAAAAGCAGGATCAGGTGCCATGGGGGAGTAAGCAATCCTCTGCTGACCGGCGACACCCGCCGTGAGCCCTTAGTCGAAATAAAGTAAACGGGATCACCCACCTAAATATAACCAGTCTGAAGCCGAGTGAGAGCTATTAACCATAAGCGATGGATATTACTGTCTACAGCAGCCAACGTAAGCAGATGTTTTATCAAATTTGTCCAAATATTATGTATACAAATGCCAAATTCATTACTGTATTATCCAGAAGAGGCGCTGATGCACATGCAGTTCATACTTAAGTAATGAAAAATGATCTAAGTCTAAAGATGTCACCGGTGTCCAAAAAAAAACAGTGTGTGTAATCACTGTTAAAAATATGAATAATTTGAATGAAAACTGCAGCAGTTTCACCTGTAGAGGACCATCATGCAACATATTGCTATGCGTTAAATATTAAAACCTTTGTCAATTGAGCACTGATTGCTTGGGTCGAACTCACGACCAGCGGTTATTAAATGTAAGTAATCGCTCTACCACTGAGCTAATCGCAATAGTTATATTAAAATTGATTCATACGCAGAACAAATTGTGCGTATCAAATTAAAACCACATGTGCTTAGATCTATGCGCCGGGGCAGTTATCCACTTTTCATATGCCTATGCACACACTGTGTGTAGATGGATGGTATGTCACATAGAACTATCATCACTAAACATAAATCATATTTCCGCACTTACGTGTAAAAGAAAATTGGTAGTATCACCTCGTGCCACAACATTGATTTTTCGTTGATATCTTTCAACACGATTGGTTTTATTCATGACAGAATACTCCCAAGTTAGCATTGTATCGTATAACCTAGATTAACGACTATCTTGTTATCGATATCGAGGATTTTGTGTCGATATCGAATCATATCGACATTGTATTTGTTTTCAAAAGACACTCCTTTTATGATAGATAGTGAGTTCGCAAGAAGTCGATATCGACACGATATCATCACATTGTTATTGGTTTCATCGTTATCGACATTGTACGTAGTATTTGCTCTTTTTCTGAATGGTACATATAATGGTAGCTATAACATGGAATGTAACAATACAAATGGCAATGATTTTATTTTACACTTACACAACCCACTGTATATATATAAATACAAAGAATGATTGTGAATAGTACATGTATCTAATTCTTTGGATAAAATACGAACGAAATATATGTTTACTAGATTAGTTGTTTTTTTTTTAAATGGTTTTCCATAATTACTTTCATTTTTCAATCTCAACCAATTTAAATTCTGTTGTAATACACAATTCTCTTTTTCTCGTTTCATTATAAGGATTATATATTGTAACCACTGAACCGAATCAAATGTAGTTTTTAACCATGTAAATATATATTATTAATTCCAAGGGGCGAGTATTATATTCCACTTACAGATTGAAGTATGTATTGTATCCTTTGTGTTTATATAGTCAGATGATGGTTGTACATTATTCAATAAAAATGTGTCTAACAATGGTTTATTGTGGCTCTCTCTTCTAGGTTTTGTATTTTGTGTTAAGCTGTTTGTCACAAAATTTGTGAACGCTTTTCCTCCTATATGTATATGATTTGAAACCCTGGACAATGCTTCGTCATTTGTAGATGTGCATATTGTCGAGGATGTGAGGACCCGTGGGGGTCCGGGTTAGAATAGGTCCCCAGCATCCCCTTGCGTGTCGTAAGAGGCGACTGAATTAGGAGGTAATTCGGATGAGACCGGAAAAACCGAGGCCCCGTGTCACAGGAGGTGTAGCACGATAAAGATCCTTCACTGCTCAAAGGCCTTGAGTACCGAGCACAGGCCTAAATGTGTAGCCCTTCACCGGCAGTGTTGACGTCTCCATATGAGTGAAATATTCTCGAGTAAAACAAGAAACAATCAATCAATCAAATGGGCATGTGAGGATTCAATTATTTTCCCTAAAGATATATTGGATCTGAAAGGGGTGGGGATGTAAATTAGCTTGTGAACACTTCTCCTATAGACTTACTTCATTGTATTTTTGTAGATGTGTATATTGCCTGAACGTAAAGATGTAATTATTTTTCCCAAAATTATTTTAAGAGGGTTGGAGGATGCAGGGATGTGATGTTTCCTCCGATTTACTAAATTTTGAAAAAAAAATTAAATGCTCTGAGTTTGATCTAAGTGACAGAAAATGATTTTTTTCTAGGCAGGGTGAGGTGTTTTCCTCCCTTTTTGACCAGTTTTCCTCCGATTTCTGAGGAACTCAATTACATCCCTGACTGGATCTGGATGTAAAAATAGCTTCTGAACACTTTTCCTATATGGCTTATAAGATTAATGTGAAACTTTATACAATACTTCATCGCATCGTTACAGTATGCTAAACTATGTACTATTAGCACAGTGAGGAACAATACGGAAAAGCATGGTCCCCTTGTCGACAACCTCTTTAATTGTGAATATTGTTTGGTAATATATGTGATGCTTTTAAAAACTTTATTTAAAGTAGCTCACTACATCAAGACATACATTTTATGACACTACGTCACAAAATCGTGATTCAAATGTTTTGTGAAATTATTTGTATTATCGAAAGATGTACATGTATCTGTCTATCATCATGGCTTAGTGGACAAGGTATCAGATTACTGACCCACGGGTCATGAGATGTCCTTTGTTTATATTTATTGAAATAAATTATTGAAAATCATGTTTTCCCCGAATTGCAAATGTTCTACCTTTTTGGCATATGCACTTATCATATCTTTCAAAATTGAATAATTTCATGCTCATTTGATAAATTATCTCTAGATGTAGTGACCCGCTTTAGTTAAGATTTCAGTGACATTAAAACAAAACCAATATCAACACAAGTAAAACCCATGGTACTGGTATTGAATAACATATATTCTCAAAGCATATTATCTAACAAATCAGATATACATTTTACTCTGTAAACAACTGTAAAGCTATCAAAAAATGTAGTAATTTTTCAAGCTTACCTCCTTTGCTTTCATAATGCCCGACTGCGTGTTCAGAGTTGGAGATTTGTTGAATTGTGAAGTTAGTGTTCAGGACTGCAAGCAGTCGTATTCCAATGGTTTTGGTAGACCTTGCTGTCAAAGGTTGCGGAGTGACGATGGGATGCTCAGGGTTCTTAGAGGTCACCCGTTATTTTTTAATTGCACATTAAAATTCTGTATTTTGAATGAACATGATAGAAAACTGAGTATATATGACCAGCCCACTCCCTTTTCGCTTATTTTTACATGTACAACCATACAAAGTATGCTAATTTAGACGTTTATTGATTTGTAGGTACAGAGTTTTGCAGTTTGACATGTCGACTCGACACTCAGTTCTAGCGATCGAAAATTCACTTACAATTTCTAAGATTTTTTAAGTTCACAATTCAAAATTTTATTGGTCCATCGGACAGAAATTGATATTCAACTAATCTGGAGCGAAATGCACTACACATGCAAATGTGCCTCACGTGAATTTCACGTGTATTACTGTTCACGTGAAGTACATGTAAATTTAATGAAAAGGCAATTATAATGAACAGTGATCAATCTCGTAAGTCCACAATAGAATACAAAATAAGAGTTGGACAAACACGGACCCCTGGATACACCAGAGGTGGGATCAGGTGCCTAGGAGGAGTTAGTTTCCCCTGTTGATCTATCAATCCCGCCGTGAGCGCATTGTCTTGATCAGGTAAACATATCCGCAGTCAAAATCAGTGTACAGAGAACGATTTAACAGTTGCTATGAAACACATCATGCATTTAACCCAGTGGCAGATTGTATGGGCAAACTAGATCGTTATAACAAACATAGAATTTGCGAAATGCTGTCTTTAAACGTAACTGCAACAGCAATTTGTTTGTAAGTAACCTGTTTCGATTCAAAAACTGATCATACGCAGAACAAGCTCTTAAGTATCGAATAAGTTGAAAGACGTACACACCATATGCAGGCGATGATGGAATGTTGCGACATAGATACGGGAAGTTGACGATTAAGAAGCTGAAATCGTTCCGTCTGTCATAAAGTTGAATTGTTAGTTTGCCGTTAATGTCTATGTTGAATAAAATACCCTAGTACGAAGCAGATATGGAAGACTGTGTGGTGTCTTTTATTCTAGATCGTTGGGATACAAAAAGGCGAAGTTAACATTGTGTCAAACGTAATCATAATCAAAAAAAACATACAAAATCGAGTGTAGGGCAACACGGACCTCCGACAAAAGCGAAGGTAGGATCAGGTGGCCATGGAGGAGTAAGCATCCTCTGCTGACCAGTCACACCCGCCGTACCCGTGTGGGTCCGGGTTAGAATAGGCCTCCAGCATCCCCTTGCGTGTCGTAAGAGGCGACTGAATGGGGCGGTCATTCGGATGAGACCGAAAAAACCGAGGTCCCGTGTCACAGCAGGTGTGGCACGAAAAAGATCCCTCCCTGCTCAAAGGCCCTAAGTGCCGAGCATAGGCGTAAATTTTGAGACCCTTCACCGGCAAATGGTGACGTCTCCATATGAGTGAACATTCTCGAGTTGGACGTAAACACAGTATAATCAATCAATCACACCCGCCGTGAGCGCTTAGTCGGATAAAGTAAACGGGATTACCCGTAGTCAAATCGAGTAGGAAAATCTAGTAGGAAAATGACAGTCTAAACAAAGGTATGAAACAAATCAGTCAACATATGACTTAGTGATAATATGTAATCCGCAAACAAGGTCATTATAGCGACCGTAGAATTGCGAAATGATGATTTTAAACAAGTATCGTTTTAACCCTGCAGCAATCAACTTTTTTGTTAGTAGTTGGCCCGCTTTTAAAAAGTCCTCATACGGCTAGCATGCTCTTGCGTATATCGAATAACACTGGGGAGATGTACACACCATAAGCAGTGATAGTGGTATATTACAACAGGAGGGAAAGGAAGTTGACGGTTGCCAAAGTTAAAGTCATCACGCTGCTTCTGCTTCATATGAATATAAAAATAAGTCTGCCAATAAGGGAGCACAATTAGTGCCCATAGAATAACCTACGGATTGTTGGAAAACCTGGTCTCCAAAGATATAATACTGAATGAAAATTGTTATTATCAGCAGATAAAACATCGTCAATATATCGAAATGTCGAATTAAGGTGAAATGAAACGTTGGACAATTTTTTGCCTATGAATTCAGTATAAGTATGATGAAAGATGGCAATAGCCTAAACGCAATATCTTCAACTGTTTACATGTATTTTTAGATTTGTTTTGAAAAACGGAAAAATACATTTTCTGTCCATACACTGACTAAAAAGGAACACAAAAACCTTGGTAATAAAATATCCTTTAACATGTACCCTTCTTGAATTATAGGAATAAAAAAGCAAAGGTAACATTTTTGATCACAATTTAATAAATTATTTATGCATTCATCTGGACATTTTGGAAATAACAGAGAGTTTTATTACTAATGCTTTCAATTGTTTATTCTGAAAAAAAACCCACTTGGGATACCCATAATATTAGCCCCACTGACAAGTTAAAAACTACATGTAGGTCCGTATAGACTGTTCTGTTACCATTTAAAAACAATTCTGACTTGGATTTGGGTCAGTTATATCAACATCTCAGGGTTCATGGATATGTACATTTCAAATAGTATACCCATATTGCTGAGACATTTTTGCCGTCTCTAGTGGGTTTTGAAATAGGGCCCTCTCGCATGACACATGTAGTCCTGTGCTCTACCGATCAAGCTAAAGGGTTAACCTACTCGCAGGGGCTAGTACATATAGGAAGGCCTTATCTCGCACTATAGACCTACCACACCCATTGTTGCCCTACACTCGTTTTTGGGACTATGATTACGTTTAATACATTGTTTACTTCGCCAATTTACCTTTAGCATTATTATATCATTAATTTTATTTTATATTTATTGGTATATCACCATGGTTTTTTAGGACAAACATTGTACAGCGCATAGAAACTATATGTAATTTTGCGCTTTATAAATGAATAAAATAATAATAATAATAAGTACATCCATTTCATACACCTACAGATTAATCTTGACTTTGGGTCTATATTAAATTTATATACGTACCTGAAGCATACGAATGGTCAACAAGAATACGGTTTGACGGACCAGCATCAGATTTGCAGCGAGTTGACTTCATTATTGACTAATCTTTCAACTTTCAAGTTCTATTTCGGGTTGTGCTCAATGTTGAAAAACGGCACAACCTTTCGAGCATCGAAGGTGTTGATTAAAACGTTTACATAACTTCTCAATCTTATACTTTATTTACCTTCCACACACAAGAGTCAAATTGTGCGGTTCCTATATTTTTCTTCCTCGACTAAAACATTAAACCGAAAGTAGACCCCGTGTTTCAAGCGGAAACACGTCA
Organism: Ostrea lurida; assembly: GCA_903981925.1. Lineage (NCBI taxonomy): Eukaryota > Metazoa > Mollusca > Bivalvia > Ostreida > Ostreidae > Ostrea > Ostrea lurida. The sequence goes on from CAJDSM010017567.1 coordinate 37,878, forward strand.
CTTAGCTATATTTATGGAATAACGTTTCATTCTACCTTTAAATGTCCCGCTTAAGATTTCTTCTTATGTAGAAGCTTTTGAATGAATTATGCAGAATTGTAGCTCTGGTGGGGAAAATTAAAAAAAAAATTTCCAGAGTCACAGAGTCATCCCTTATAAAAACGTATTTTTGTCGCTGCATGATTTAGACCGTATATCGCTGTAATCTTGCATCGCCGTTTCAAAATTCTATTATCAAAAAAATTCCAACATATTTCCCCACTACACTTGTTTTCAAGTTTGCCTTCAAAAAATTCAGCAAAGACCCACACGAACCGAAAATTCACGGCTTCCAAAAAAAAAAAAAATTGTCAGGTAGTTAGTCGGTTTGAACACCGTTGATCTTTGATCCCTGTGCACTGTGCACGTTTATTATAAACACAAACAGTAGTGTAAAATGTACATGTATTATAAAGACAAATAATTGTGTAAAATGTGTAAGTCCTTAACATAAGCTTCGAACTTTTCAATGGGAGATGAAGGCAGTCGAATGTAAACGAAATAAAAATCCACCCCCACCCTCCAAAAAACCGCGTGCCGCTACGTAAGGACAGTCCGCCCGTCCACTGAATTATTTTACATGGGAGGCTCATAAATGGGAACGAAAATTCTTAGCTTTCGCCTCGTGATCGGGAGGTCGTGCGTTCGAGCCCCGTGCTCGGAACGGCCGCGTCAAACCTATTACGTTAAAATAAGTAGTGATTGATCCTTCGCCAAGAGCTCGGCATTTAGAAGTGAGAATCACGGGTCTTTCGGATATTACCTTAAAAACGGAAGTCCTGTATCGCAGTAGGTGTGACACGCTAAAGGTAAATTGGCGAAGTAAACAATGTATTAAACGTAATCATAGTCCCAAAAACGAGTGTAGGGCAACACGGACCTCCGACAAAAGCGAAGGCAGGATCAGGTGTCATGGAGGAGTAAACACCCTCTGCTGACCGGTCACACCCGCCGTGAGCCCGTACTCAAAACAAGGGAAACAGGATTACCCGTTGTCAAATCTAGTACGAAAATGACAGTCTAACAAAGGGTATAAAAGAAATCTGTCAACATATGACTTAGTGATAATTTAGATTTTACTATCGTACAACTTTGTGCTGAAAATAGCATAAAAAAGAAAACAATAATTATACATGCATACAAATAATATTTCTTAGATTAAGTTACATACTAATCCTATTTCACACTTTTAACTAGCATGACGTACCTTTTTGCCATTTGAATTCTATAACTTGCGAGATTGATTACATTTTAATGACGTGTATCTGTATAAGTGATTGCGATGCTGTGAATGTAAATTCACGTGCTGTGAACTCCATAGTGCTATATAATTTATTTAGGTGAATAAATGCCAGAGTGAATGGAATTGAAAGGGTGGGGGGGGGGGGGCATTTGACATGCACATAATGATAGGTCCATCGCTGTTGCATGTGGTATTATATTGAGGTCAGATTCGGATGACATGTATCATGGTTTCGTTTTCAGTTTTTGTGCAATTCCTATCGACTCCTGTGGAATTAGATTTTGATAAAATGTAATAAACCTTCGACATTTAACGATCTATAAACGTCAGCTATCTCTATTGATTTCATTTTCTTTTTGTATATTATCAATATAAATTGAAGTGTTACTCTTGATACTTCGAAAAATTCTAAGACACGTGTTCTTTATGTGGGGTGGGGGATGTAAAGCATGTATATCTTAATTTAACTTTTCAAGACAACATGCACATCAACGCCATATGTTTACCGTCTGAAAAATGGCAGGCCAAAAATTCCCAGGTTCTTACTTACATGTGATAAATATGGTGACACCCATGATATTCCTGTCAAAATATGAGTTAAATGGTAAACTAGGTTAGTCTTGACAACTTAATACGGACTACGGACTGCTACAATTTGATATAAAGGAAAGGATATGACATACGTATATTTAGTCTACACAAACTGACATTCAAGAGAATATGATTGCCTAAAATGTTATCACTTTAAGCCTCTATTACATCCTTTCTCGATTTCTTCTTCATAATTTAAAACTTTTCGTGAGAAAACTTAAAGGGAGTCAAGTGAGAGATCCATTTATCTCAATAAATAATAATTGCTACATTCCAATATTTCACAGCCATCATTAATATCCTTGAAGTTTTGTCAATGAGGACCAGAACCGCTCGATGGGAATCTAATTGCTCATGAAAAGAACCGGTTGTCTTTTGGGTGAAGATGAAAAATGTGTACATTAATAACCCCCATCCCCCTGACAGTCCCTCCCCAGAAATATCTGACCAAACAATGACCCAGCTGTCCCCTGACCTCCCCAAGTCCCCAGTCTGGATCCGAGGCCATCGGGGGAGGGAAATTGTGCGCCGGCAAGTAATGAAACGAAAATTAGTTAACGGAGACATAAGACAAACGAGAGAAAGAGAGGGGGAATGCAAGAAGTTTCAAAATTCGACGGAGGTTTACATGTAAAACAATTTAGATAGGGATTCAAGTAATGAAACAAGTATAAGTCAAGTCATAGACAGGAAATATAACTCGGTCATATTTGTAGGTTCGTTTGTCTCTCGTTCATTTACTTGTATCCTTAAGCATGTGTTTCATATTAATTAGTGCTTGCTTATGTTGATGAGTTCATAATTGGAAATTGAATTATCAAAATTATAGAGCAAAATAGTTGATATACCCTTTATTCTTGTCATACACACGATAGATGTTTAATTATGGGGTAAATCTCTCTCTCTCTCTCTCTCTCTCTCTCTCTCTCTCTCTCTCTCTCTCTCTCTCTCTCTCTCTCTCTCTCTCTATATATATATATATATATATATATAATGAAGACACCCCCGTGGTTATAATGTTAAGACATCTATGTCAATTAGATTAAAACTGACGACTTTCATTTCAGCACAAAAAGTATCACCATTCTTTGTGATCATGTATTATCCCCCTCCAAAGAAATCTGATGAAGTTTCTTTTAAAAAGACACAGGTTAAATAATAAATAAATTCGGATTAATAGGGGAGTTACGTTAAAGATTTATTTTCTCTTGTCATGTGATAATCCCGTGAATATGAAATAATTTTTAATGCTTTTTTAAAATAATTTTCCTAACAATGAATAGCATCGGTGTATTAGTATTGTCACGTGAAATGCTCAATATTGATAAAAGATTTAGCATCAAAAATGAACTTAGGTATGCTGCTTTGATGAGATGAAAAGTGTGTTTACATGCGTTTGGTACTTTATTTCCAACACACGGGCTACTGGGTCATGGAATATAACTTTCCAATTGAGAAACACTTTATTCGTAAATATAAAAAATATATATATTTGAACAGCCTTCGTTAGGAAGCAAAATATTTAAAAACGCGAAACTCTTAGCTTTTTTTTTCTTTTTAATCTCTATTAAAAAATCGCGATATATTTTGGAGTTATATGTATGTAGCAATACTCTAACCTGTGAATAATGATTGTATTATTTTCTTATAGAAGAGAATATCTCTTGATTAATTTTCTTGGATTTGATTTAAACAAAAAAATAAATTTGTATTTAAAGAATTGTATAGTCAAAGTAAGCATGTACTTTTTTTTTAAATTATTATATTTTGGATTTTTTTGTAATATTTTTAACAGAATGTGGTAGAAAGTAATAAATACGTACAGCATTTACATGTAATTAGCAAACACATTTCCGCATATTCAATTATTTTTTTCATTGTATACAAAATAATGAATTTCACCATGGTTTTGGATACTTATAGAGACTTTAAAAATTAATTGATTTAGACGAATCTAATCATAATTTTTCAAATTTGTTTTTAAAGAAGAATATCTGCCCAAATCATGTTTTATTTTAATCTTCAGTTATCCCGGGGTAACATGTAAACTTGTGGACAATTTCGGTTTACCAAAAATTCAACAAAAAGTTGTCTTCAAACGTCCTTTGAAGACGAGGTACGATTAGGTATTTTGCATGTTTTTCTTTGAATTTAGACTGGACAAACAACTCGCCTAATCTGAATTCATTTATCAACAGATTTTGGCAAGATCTTTGACCAGATACCCCCTAGGTGGGGATGTACAGCCCCCGGAATAACGACCACGCGCCCTTACACGTAATATGTCATGTTTTTGTTTCCTTTGGTGTGTTTCTGGGTCCTGGCGAAACGCGAAATTCAAACACTAATTTTTATGGTCACATTGACTGTACTTGGCAAATTTTTATTGCCATTTTATGGACTACGCTTTACACATTTTTATTGCACCTATTATGGTTTACAAATACCGTAATCCAATACACAATATTTCACTGGTGTGCGGATGATTAGGAACATATCATATAGAATTTCATAAGTTATAAATGAAGCAGATCTAACATTTTAGCTATCGATAAATTATACTTTTAAAATTTATAACAGATGAAGTACATATTTATTATATTGCTATAATAATAATTTATGTTTATCATTTTCGTGTAATAACTTTGTAATAAGGTAATTTCCTTATTAAATAATTTTCTTTCCATTTTTTAGCAATTGGCAGTGCGTCATTCATATTCATCTTTGAAACATAATTAGCACGTTTAATTTTCTGTTACATATTAATACGATAGTATTGTCTCTGTTTCGTGCGTGTAAAGGGCATGTAGTTATTACTTTTCGTATTTTATTGTTAAGGAAACAGGGTTTATATAAATTTTAAAATGTATATTGGTGTGCATCACCAATGAAATGTTTTACATGAACGGTTGGAGTAGCTGCTACATATGTATGCACTGGAAACATTTACACATGATTTGATTTTATGGCTGTTGCTTGCACGTGTGGCTGGATGTGAAAATTTGACGTAGGATCTGTTGTACTACTGTCAGTTGCCGCACTGCAACATCTGAGTCGGCAACATGTGCACTGTGTCATCTTCATGAATCTTCCTATACCAAACTGCGAAGCGTACAAACTATCCGTGAATAGCTGTCAGGTTTTACACAAATAATCAATACAGTTCTCACGGGCTACCGTCTCGATTAAGATAACAAGAAAAAATATATTTTGAACATGGAATATGTATTAGATTTTGACGGTTAGATTTTGACTGTGGTTGCTTTGTATATTGAATTTAGTTATTTTCATTCTTTCACATTTTTTTTTTAAATTTATTACAATTCCTTTCAATTAAGATACTAGTATGTTAGAGAAAATAATGGTATACAATGCATCTTACAGGAACAGAAATAATTTTAGTTGTAATAAAATGTCCGAGAAAAGCAGTGAATGTGTCAGAAGTTACAGAAACTGAACAATGTGAGTCAAACAGGGTAATAAAATAATTAGTGGTGTCCTATATCTAAATGGGTAATAAAATAATTAGTAGCGCCCTAAACCTAAATGGGCAACTGTTCAATTTCTTCTACATCTACTCCATCGCCATAAATCTCGGGTCATGTCAAAGTTTTATTTGCACAAATACAAGGCTGGGGGAATGTTTGCGAAAACTTTTAGAAAAAAAAAGATATATTTTTATTTTGTTAAGAATAGAGAAAAATAGGTTTGTTTTTATTTCTATTTCCGAATATGAAGCATGTTCTATATACTCATGAAATAGATATTGATTTGAGGGAAATCAAGACATTTTTTAAAAATTCATATTTTTAAAACAATTTTATTTCACGTACGCACGAATGTATAGTTATAAGTTACAATGTTCATGTACATGCAATGAGTATATGAAAATACATTTCTGTCAAAATATCTCGTATTTAAGAAATGATAAGAATATAAGAATTATTTATTTAGTTATTGTAATTCCTGAGTTGTTGAGTTTATTGATTTAATTATTCTTTTAATTTTATGCTGTATGATAAAACATGCAGTCCTCCAAATTTAATATTTAATTCATCAAATTAAAAACAACAACAAATAAAAAAAAAATACCTCTAAAACCCAATGTATCTACCGCTTGCAAATCCACCCAAACTTGTTTCATTTTGATCTTTCCGACATAGCATTCAGTTAATCATGTTTAATTACAACCGTCAAAACATGATGTTTTTGAAGAAAGATTAAGTCCCGGATTTCAATTATTACAACGGGTTTAAGGTATTACAATATACTTGTTATGAGGTAAAAATATTTTAATAGCTGTACATAGCCAAAGGCCACTGAAGGTTCGCCTAGTTTTCATCGTTCTGGTTGAGCGGGTTGGCGGTGTACACCGATTGGCTGTTTATAATCACGTGATGAAATGATATAGAAAGATGGGAGGGCTACCAAGTGAAACTAGAATATGTGTAGTAACGAGTTGGAATTATTTACAACCAATTCGGTGAAAATTAATGATCATGAGTTCGTTTTTGATGACTCCAGTTCAATACACAGAGCCGAAATTTCCTCCCGCTGATGAATTTTCACAACAAAATTATATTCCAAATCACGGAACAGATTACTATAGAACAAATTTTCAGACACATTATGGATTTCCAGACCCAAGACGCTATGACGAAGAAAAATATACCCCGAATCAGTATGGAGGATGTACAAACAACGAACCAGTGTCACCACCACGGCCCTCACCCCCCGTCTCTAACCACGGAGGGGGTGGGGGAGGGACAATGAATGGATTTGGTTCCTCACAATCCTCCACACCTAGCCCCCCTCCCGTCCCCTCACCAGATGAAAACTCCTCACCCCTTTCACAGAGTTCCTGTGCCCAGCAACAATCTGACGGTCAGCCGGTCATTTACCCGTGGATGAAGAAAAGCCAAGGAAATAACCCAGGTAAGCGCAAAAACTTTAATCAAGTCGGACTTAAATCTGTCTGTTTTGATTCCGCGTTATTTCATATTTTTTGTTCTCTCTTTCGCATGCAAGCTGTCAAATGTCATATTTCTTATGAATGATTTACATTCAATGTTTTTATGGTTGGTGCGTCTGTAAACATTGCGCTAAATGTTATTAATAATTTATATATTGAGATTACGAAAAGCGAGCTGTGTTTGTGTCAGTGTATTAAAAGTCCCGATCTTGCAGTAAAGAAGGATAATATGACGGATTTTACCTGTTCTTTAATGAAAGATGCGAGGCAAAATAATGAAATCATTTACAAACTCATCTACAACTGAATAGAGCCATCAGGTGATGTAGAATGGCGTGGCTAAATTACCCCGTTAAGATCGCGTGCCGAAACAATCTATCATAAAACTATATCCTCATAATGGTTACAAATTGCCTATAAACTTGAATTAAGGGGCATCTTCTCACCTCGTGCTTTAATGGAAAGCGATTATAGCTAATAACCATCGTTATAAATCAATTGAGAATCACAATACTAGCTATCTTACACACGCATCATAAGATTGTTGGTATTCGGGTGTGTATTGCTAAGGTAACGGATCTTCCTTCTCACATTATTGAAATTTCATTCACTAAGTCGACAGAAAACTCTATGTTCTCAGATTGTTCTGTTCAAGTAGGGCCTGTAAAGAGAAGAAGACTTGCATTCATTTGATTACAATCGTAAACGCGTCAAAATCGCGGTCTCTCAGTCTATCTGACTTCACCCTTACCGTCCAAACCTCGTAAAAAACAACAGTTCAATTATAAAATACATCTGTGTGTATCTTGGCCCATTCCAGTAATGTCGGGAACTTGTCATGTATTCCAAACTCTGAGTGCACATTTTCGCTCGTACTTCGTCACCCCCATTTCCTTTCCTCCCCGTGCATCTTGGATTATTAGGCCTGATTAATTGTAAATTTCATCACTCGTGTTTTGGGATTAAATTGAAATTCCTATCAAGTGTTAATTGATATTTTCAGCCCCGCATCTATACAGATTTTTTTTGAGTGCATGATCTGACATTTTCCTGCGATGCCGCCTGTTACTGATATTATTTTTTTTCCCTTTCTCAATCTCTAGATGCTATTTTGGCATACTGTTAGAAAATTGTTCCAACCTTTCAATTAGTTCCGATGATTGTGACATTTAACTTATGCTGAATAAATTATTTACACTCAGGTTTTTAAGAGAAAATTGCAAACAATTTATAAGTACATGTACTTGTTTTATTCCTTTGACAATTTTAGTTCGTTTTTATACAATAATTCTCAAGGTTTATTGTAATTTTTAACAGATTTAATTATTCAGTGGAAAACGTACAATTATATGAGGGGGAAAATGAAAATGACTCGTGTCAAAGAATTAAGATTTATGAAGAAATTTAGCCCGTGTTAACGTCAACATAGAAGGTATTTTACTGTTGGTTGTCCGATGTCAGAGTCCTAATAATTGGGTCACAGTCCAGCAGGAGAGTGGTCTGGCAATAAATTATCTCAGGGGCAGGCGGGGACTTTATCGTTTGAAAACTATTCTGTAATCGAAAAAGTATTGCCTGAATTTGAAAGAGAATGTAATTAAAATCAAAGTAATTAAAATGTAAATAAATTAATTTATAAAAAATAATCAGAAAATTTTTTCAGGACATATGTAATTTTTTGGGGCATACATCTATTCGATGGAGCTCAAGGTAATTTTCTCTAAAGCCAAATGTTAAAACGAAATGTTTTCAGTTAAACACAGGAAGGGCCAAGGTCGTATGAATATTAAGCATTCTGTATCAAACGTATTGCTTTTTCGTGAATTATTAAAGCTTAAAAACTATGTTAATTAGAAGTCCTTCATGTGGTTGAAAAATAAATACATATGTCAGGGATAAAGTACATCACCATTCAATTTCGATCTCAAGAAGAATTTTGCAGAGTAAATACACATCATTATTAAATAAATTAGTATAACACTCAAGGTGAATTACTTTACATACAAATATTTTTATTAGATATTTTTTTACATTTTATATTGGCATGAATTATCGGACATTTAACGGGGGGAAACAATCTTAAAAGACAAACATACACTTATTAAAATGAAATTTGAGGGCATGTTTTATCGCGTTAAGATTTCTGTTTCCAATAGTTATGTAATTAAATTTGTGCAGAAAATTAATAGAAGTCGTCGTCATTTTCTACCAGATACACGGACGAACGTAACTGTCAAGTGTTAAGTTAGATTTCGTGTTCCCGGCTGTTTACGAAGAGAGGGTCATAATTCCCAGTGACCCGTCAGCTTGTTACGTCTAAGACACTATAGTGTAAGAACACGTTGTTTGTTCATTTCATTTCATAAAATTCACACGTTAAACAATGCAGGGCGGAAACTCAAAATTTTTACACTTTTAAAATTTATTTAAGAATCCAGTACTCGTGCACAGTGACACAGAAATAGGGTGTGCTTTACTTGAATCACAATGAAGACGTGTAGGTGTTTATTTTTTTTTTTCAGGGCGACTTTTAAAACATGCTCAACGTATTTTGAAAAATTAAGAATTTTCTTAGAAGTTGTATCTTAACCATGTTAAAATAAGAATTTACACTGAACAAATACCACGGGAACAATAAACATTTGCAAAATAGTTTTCTATTTTACGTAATATCTGTTGCAACATTTGTATTCAAAATGTTATTTCCCGGATTTCCGTGATCCGTTAGGTTCGCTTCTGGTATTTACCTCGTCAGTTCTTGGTACAAAGGTGCCTATTGTGTGTGTCATTCGTCCTTAAATTGTTTTCTTGCTGTCACGATGAAAATTCACATATTTACGCAAGAGCAGGTTCTAACCCTTGCTTCATTGATATGCGACAGTGGGTATTCCATGGCGACGGCCAAATTGTTTTAAATTATTTCTGAACACTTGGAATTCAGGATGATAAATAAAAACATTGCCATTACTGAATGAATTATTTTGAAAATAAGATGATAAGTCTACATTAAGAAAGTTAATTTTTGTTTGTGATGTAGATTACAGTCGCTGTTACCGATATTCATTGATTATATTTTCCGTATGTTCCAGGTAACAACCTGGTTTCAGAATCAAAAAGGAATCGAACCGCCTACACACGACACCAGATTCTTGAATTAGAAAAGGAATTCCACTTCAATCGGTACCTAACGCGGAGGAGACGAATCGAGATCGCTCATACTCTGTGTCTGTCAGAACGACAAATCAAAATCTGGTTTCAGAACAGGAGAATGAAATGGAAAAAGGAACATAAACTGCCTAATACAAAAACAAGACTAATGGAAGCCGGAACTGGGCTTCTTGATCCGACTCATCACTTTACTCATATGTTGGGACATCCGGATTTAACCCAGATCTAGTCAATGTTGTGTTCATAAAATACTGTTCAAAGTCGTCAGTTCAAAGGAAACTTTGTAAATCCAGTGTGATTGTGAAAGTATGAATGTGCTGACTATACCAAAGAATTCTGCAGAGAAAATCCGGACTTTATTCTCATACTGACACGTATGATGAGACTACAGCCGTGCTGTACAAATAGCATAATAATTTATACAATTTGTGTTTTAGTATTCCCCTAGGACACAAATTATTGAAAGTAAATTAACAGAATCTAGCAGGTGTTCCAGACAGTGCAAATTGACTGAAAAGAAATTTATTACCGAGTAAATTCTTCCTGGGATACCAACAGAGGACACATTGTGTCATATTGCATCCACATTAATTTCAAATCCGCTTTATCAAGTATTACTACAAAACCAAAGAAATGCCTCTGTTTTGTTTATTTATATACCATGTACATATTGTTGTTGTATAAACTATTGTTTTATATACAAATCAAAGAGGGATATTATACATCGCCTATCTAAACTCTCATCCAAAATGTCTTGGACTGCATCCACGATGTTATTTAACTGAAATCAATAGATGTCTGAGGATTTTTCAAATCATAAAGTATTGTAAAATAGTAAGATTTTCTCTTTTGGAAATCACATTTTTAAAGGAGCTAGTACTTTAAAGTTTATTTGAAAATTCATATTCTCTGTTATAAAGAAATATGATTTGATGTTATGGTTTTGTGTCACCTATCCCTACAAATTAATGTAGATTTTACAATATTTCTTTTGTTGCCTGTGTCTCACCTACAACTACATACTAGCTGAGTGAGGGACAATCCTTTGTTCTTGATGAATAAAGCCATGATTTTTTTATACTTCAGCAGGCAGTTTGTTTATTTATTATTATTTACCAGATTTCTTTTCTGACTTGGTGGTCGATAATACATGTAAATCGAGGTATGTTGTTTTTTATAACTTCAGCAGGAGTTTGTTTTTATTATTTTTACCAGATTTTCCTTTTCTGACTTGGTGGTCGATAATACATGTAAATCGGGGTATGTTGTGGATAAGCAATATACTTTTGAAACAAAAATAAATAAATTGATGTTTAACGTATACTCTAATATAGATTATGTAAATAACAAACGAGACAGTTTTTTACTGTGATGATTTATTCAATTAATACAACTTTGGGCAGTACAGCCAATCAGTATATTTATAAATGATGTACATATCAACAAAATTAACAAATTAACAGTCATATGACGATGAAACTCCCAAAGGAGTGTAAAAAAGGGGGCGAAACCCCTGATCAAGTGCCCCACAATTATTACATGTAACCACTTCTATTTTTTAAATCCCCGAATTTAAAACATCTCTTGATCAACGTGAGCATATTATATTATACCAAAAATTAGCTACAATGATATGCATTTAACTTAAAAGGGTTAATATGTAACAGCAATAAATGAAAATGTGGATTGCTGTTTTTTGTTTGTTTTACATTTTGCTCTTCATAATAATGAAATGGAAACATGAATACAAACTTCAGAAACAATCTGGAAAAAATATCAAAATGTAATGTTAAATTCAAAGAACAAACTAGAACTCTACAAAAATCAGCATTAAAGTATCGTTGCATTCATTTTTGTGAAGTTATTCCAGTTCAAGTAAGTTTCATGTTGGGATAGTTTTCGGTGTCACGACTCAAATTAACAAGAATGAATATTTTCTGCCAGCGATTGGTACAAGTATACGCTTCTACCCCGCTGTTGCGCCTCAATGTTGCGATTTCGTGTCTAGTTCTTTCAAGATATGAAATCCTCTGTAGCGTTCTTCAGGATGTCTTTTGAGTGATGGAAAACACACTCGATTCTACACTACTCAGTATTTTTTACAAGACTCATTTAGCAGGCTGATGGATGGTTTGTATATATCAACCTGACGTTGGTGCCGCATAATTATGTAATAGAAACCAAATTTTTAAATAGTTCATCTAGGGATTCGACTCTTGTCTTTCTCTGGCATTATTGTTCTATTATGAGCCACTTTTTTAAATCTCCGAAGTGTTCTTGAATAATATATTCAAAACATATTAAATAATCATTGACAAGTCAATATTGTCTTTACAAGGAGAAAGAAAGATTGTTAGCCGTTTTACCGGTTGAATTTTTATACCGTAATCTCGTTAGCGGGCCGATGCTATCAGAAGCATGTTTTATGTATGTTACCGACTTTTATTGCCTCGCTCTCTCCGTGTTTTTGCAATGCTCATCACTATTATATCGTTTAAGTTATCTTGTTCTTATTCAAAAAGACATTCAAAGAGTTCGTGCGAAAATTCACAAACTTGGTCTCTTGTCTGCAGCCTGGCAGGTAGGTGTATTGGAACTCGATCAAAAAGCGGTACACCGAAAGTGGAAAAAAAAATAATGTACTTATTTTGCAATAAGCAGGTGGTATATTGGAGCTTTGTTTTTTGTTGCAAATTGCGGAATGATTAAGCAGACTATTTATGATTTTGAGCCTATTTAATTGAATTATTACCGCCTTGTCACAAATACTCTCCTTTTTGGCATCACGTTGCCTTTCATATTGTATCGATAATGTTGCGAGTGCCCGCTGACGAGCGTTACGATATTCTGAATGTTTCAGCTTCCAGTGATATAAGACACTGTATTCGGTGCCGTGACACAGTGAATTTATACTGTGATCGGATAGTCCCTTTGTTTACCTGTGTTTGGTTTATAAATCATCCATACCTCGGCTGTATCATGTAAAATTATCCCGCCACTTGTAGCGAGCCTTCCGATCGTAGACAGAGATTTTGTCAAGCTGCTCAATCACAGAGGAGTCGATTTGCAGACAGAGGCTATAGAATTAGAGCTGGTCCGGATTACTGAAAAGGACTGATCGGACTCAATTGGAGGAAAGTGACACGTTGTAGATTTTATCGGGGTGCATCCTTTTCCTACGTGTGTTACAGTTTTAATTATATAGTATACATATCGATACCAAATCTACTAGGGTCGCGCAAGGTCTTGTCTCATCATTGATACGCAGTTGCCAAGAACTGACAAAATATGTTTTTAGTAATGTCTGATATTATAATTATGTAAAGCTATCTTGAACTTTTCAAAACTCCAGGGTGTCTGACTTGACATTAAAAAGAAAATTTAAACCGAGCTAATTACGAAGAATTCGGACGTTTACCGTCAACAAAGTTAACATATTGTGAAATGTTTTACAACATTCTTCCAATATTTCTTCATTTTGAATTATCATGTATTCGGTAAAACGATGTATAAAGGTATGGAAAAAATTCTTATGTGTCTTGGAAGGAAAAAAGACTTCTAAATAATATAACTCATGAACTGTTAAAAGAAAAACAAAAGTTGGAAGATATTGTTTTTGTGTGCAAATGTAAAACTATCATGCATAGCATTTGTTAATCAAAACGTAACACATTCGATGGTTGCGTTAAATCCTTACATGTACATGTAAGACCACGAAATTTAGAACTTGTATTTTGTATAATACAATAAACTACATCACAGTGTACATGTACAATATGGTGCACGGTGTTTGAATCTTAGTCAAAGTGGACACCATTTTAAGAATTTTATTTTAAGTACAGCGGTGTAATAATAATACAGGTGGAATCTCCATATGCATGTTCATGTATATCAACCAATATGGAGTCATTAAAATTTTCTTGGTGCAAGGGTTTTAAATATAAACTTAAAGTTACGTAATTCCTTTGAAATTATTGAAACTTGATAACTGTATAAACTTGTAAATAGAGAGTTTACACTAAAAATACCGATACCTTTTCAAAGGTAACATAACAGGACACAAAAGTATAACATTATTTTTATTTTCAATTCTAATCCTTCATATTCTAAGAAACCTTTTAGATATATAGGATCTCCCATGGTTTGGTGGTTTGATATGAGATTAATCCAACGAGTTTTTATGTTTTCTATCCCCTCGCCTGGTTTGTGGTTTTGATATGAAGATTATCCCAACGGAGTTTTGTGGTGTTCTCTATCCCCGAGCCTGGCGAGGGATAGAAAAACATAAAACTCGTTGATAATAATCATCATTTCGATAACCACAAACCATTGGGAGATTCTTTTTATCAACATATTTTATCCAGAAGATTCGTTGTACATTGAGTCCGAAATTACCTACGCATGCGGTTAACATACGGTCGCTTACAAATAGTTCGTTGGAATTAAAAAAAAAAAAAAGAAATTTCAATTGACAGTCGCAATGTTTAAATTAGAAGAGAATTTTCTTAAATGAGAGAACAAATACATTTTAGGACATATTACATAGAAATTGTGTGAAAATATGAGCCATCCAGTGATGACGTATAAGATGACGCGATGGGTTTTTTTCTTTCCATTTGTTGTTGCCGCGAGTGTCATGGAGTATCTGTACATTACAATTGGCAGCAGTTTTATGTTTCCTGTGTCATGGAGGGTCGCGGAGCTATTATTGTGAATTGTGTTTGGGTTTCTTACATCTGTGTTCGTGATGGAATAGTTTTGTCTCAGAGCAGAGATGCTAGATGTGGAGTTAGGCCTATCACGGCAGCGTGAGGTTCGGTTGCAGATGGAATGGAGTTGGAAAGTGATTAATCCATGTAAATAAAAGGAGTAAATACGTGACAACGATTTTTTGTTTGTTTCGTAATGTGGTCTATCGGATTTTCTAGATACTCACGGAGAGATTTACAAAGTACGTCATATCATGTTTCAGACGGAACGGGGCCTTGAACATTTTGACTTTCAAGGATAGATAGCAGTGTAGTATTTGAAAATGACAGGCCTTTCCGATCTTAACTAATTTCTTAACAATCATATAAATTTATTGTTTTCAAATTTTGAAGAATTTAGGAACATCAGTTTCACGTCCATCAATATTTCTATAATATCGATTTATTGCGAATTCTGTCACCCTGATTTCGTCTCGCGGCGTAGGAATACATACTGTGGGTGATATAAAAAAAAATATCACATAAGTGATACCAACTGGATAAGGGGGTAAATATGTGATAAATCGTGATATTTTATGCCTACTATAGTCTAATTGAAAAAAAAATGTTTGAGGACATCCTCATTATGGAAATGCTTTATATTTGTACATTTTCCTAATATTTTTAAAAAAACGTATTAGCTAAATGTAAATGTGTACGTTTTGAATAAACTGTTCATGTAGTTGTCGTATAATTAGCAGATAGATATATGTACGGCTGTTAAACATTACTTTGATCGACCCACATATAAAAGTCTTAAACAATGTATTTCTTCCAGTTTCGAAAGTTTACAAATACAATACAATATACAATCACATTGACTACGGGTTAATCCGTATACCAGGTCATGATATAGAGCTCACGGCGGGTGTGACCGGTCTATAGGGAATGCTTACTCGTCCCAGGCACCTGATTCCACCTCTGGTAGTATATCCAAAAACCCGTGTTTGCCCATCTCCTAACTTGAATTCTATGTAGAATTTAAGAATTAAATTGATCACTGTTCGATATCTTCACCTTTTCATGGTGAATATACAATTTCAGACTGTATTATTTTAAACTAAATCTAGTACATTAATTTAATTTAAACAATATTTTATTCACAAATAAATATGTGAATGGGATCGGGCAGCAGGCATTGCCTATGTTAGCCCTCTCCCTAGTACATTCTGGGCCTCTGCGGCAGTTATCCAGCCTCACTAAGTGAAAAGTATTTGGTTGATATACATGTATCAGATCTGATTGATTCGTTGTTTGCTTTTACGTCCTTTTGGGAATCTTTCGTTTAATTAAGATGCTGTAGCTTTAGGTGAATGAAGTGCCAGGAAATTTTACCTGTGTTTGACGCTTTTGTCATTTAGCAATGAGGTTTTTGTTCTCGTGTTTATCCCAACTGTTGACACGGTACTTTGGTTTCTAAGGTCTCATGGGGAAAACCCGATATTTTCCTTCGATGCTGAGTGTGGAAGAACATTCACTGCCAAAATTTTATAATGGATCGGTCAGGACTCAAACTTGATCACGAAGCAAGCGTTTGGCCATTATGCTAAACTGATATACATTTAGGGTGAAAAAAAGATCGAAAATATAGCAAGGATATGGACACCATACATATACATGTATGTAGGTGCATGTGTATTACGTCATAGTGTTAGTACATGTAACTTATATGAAATGACAGTTGGAGAGGGGTACAATTAAATAAGGAGTGGCTGTGCGTTTATCCATAATTTGTCAGTGCCGCAGCACTGACAATTTGTTGTGAGTTAAACAAACCTTCCAATGCGCTTGTGTAGATTGGAATCCTGGGTAAAAATCATTCTATATATAGAGGTCGCGTCATCAAGTTAATACTAACGTTAAGATGGGTATCACGGGACCTGTGTGTACACAATATGGGTAAAATTAGACCTTTCTAACTAGAAATCTGAGTAAAAAAGTTTCCTATGGAGAAGTTCAGTGGTACCGACACGCTAAAATTAGTAGTACTAATCCTCTGAAATGTGATATTTAAAAACAATCATTAGAGAAAATGATAAGAATTCTTGGAAATGAGTTACAAGCCCGGGGTACGTGTGTTTACAGAAATCAATAAACGCTGTGCACTCTACATGGTAACGGTGGCTATACAGCATGCAGATTGAGATTTCATGGGGGGGGGGGGGGGTAACTAACACATTTCCAAAATACGAGAATTAACGAAAAAAGGGGGTAAAAGAATCTGTGTAGTGAGACTTCCAATAGATTACAAACTTTTGTTTTAATCGGGTACGTACATTTATTTAGCATTAAATTCGATTCGGTTCAAACATCGGCTGCTTTCCTTTAGGGGATGTGTCACCTTTCCTTTATTATGGTATCGGACTGATTGCTTTGTAAAATTGTTGTCGGTGGAATTATAGAAGTTTATTTTTAAGGGTCTGTATGCAAAGCGATCGGTTATTATTTCGTACAAAAAGGCTGTTTTAAAGATATTTCTACAATTAAGACAATATATTTAGGTCGAGGAATGAGCCTTTTATTTTTTATTTTCGACAATATTTTACAAGATTGAGATTTTTCACACTTCAAACTTTGGTTTATTATGCCCTGCCCCCCCCATAAGGTGGGAGAGAGCATATTTTTTTTTGGGCCTGTCTGTGGGTCGTGCGTTGTCCGTCACCCAATTTGTCAGCGCCACTCCTCTGAAAACTACTGATTCAGACACACACATAGGAAACGCACCTCTTTAAAGTAGGGGAAAATTGAACTGCACTTGACAATTGGTCAGCAAAAAGAGTAATGTGTAAACTCCACAGTAATATGAACTGTTAATGGAATCATAAGATGTAGTCTGAAAAATTCCAAGGTTTAATAACCAATTCAGAACATCAGACAGCCTAGCTAGTGCTTGCATTTAGAATTTACAAAATCAGAACTATATGTTTCAAAATTACTACACCTTGAACTGCTATAGAGCAACTTCCTCAATTAGATGCTATCATTTCAATTCTTCATATTATGTTTATTTTATTGATTAAAAGGAATGATTATAATAAATAAATAAAATAAAATAAAAACACTAAGCACCATTCTTCTCAAATAAGATAATCTACTGCACTGACTCTAAGCTTTTCTCAAAAGCTAAACTTGTAAATGAATAAGAGTAGATTACTTCACAATGTACAGAAATGCCCCCTGGAAGTATGTCGAGTGAATAAGGGTAAAATCGATATTTTAAGAACCAGTGTTTGACCTTTTGTATTATATTTCTCTAAACTACCTTATTCGAGGAAACTGCGGTGTGTTTACAAGGAGTAAAGATGCTGCATACTTGATATTTATTGAGCAATATTTTGAAACTTTATCACCAAAACCTTTTTCAGGAAAAAAAATGAAAGTGAAAAAAGATATCTAAGATGCTTGTCAGAAGTTCAAGAAGTCAGAGTCAATTTGTGAGAGAAATGATACAACAATCATGAACAACCAAGGAGATCAAGAACTGATAAATTCATCAATGATGTTCAGTGTGTAGTCCCGGAAATTGCGCGGAAAAGTGTCAGAAGGACATTTTCAGATATGAGTGCGGACAATAATCGGCATTCTATTTAGATCAAACTTTTAAAAAATATCATATGAAATTGACACACTACACAATTTCATTTCTATACAACATATCAATCTAAAGTGGCGTCTCCATACGAGTGAAATATTCTCAAGAGGGACGTAAAACAACAATCAATCAATCAACATTTCAGAAACAGACTTTGATGTTTCAGAATGGGAATGGCATCTTTCAGGTATGTTTTCAAAAGAAGAATATTTTTACCTGGATTGTGGGGTGAAGTAACAGAATGTGTGGTTCTGGTCAACCGAAAGGCCGGAAGTGTCCGTGCAATGTTTTTGAATTTACAACAAATAATGAAGCATGGTATATACTTAGTACAACTTCGATAAACTGATATCGATATTTACTGTGAATATCAGTTAGTCTTAGATAATTAGAGGTAGAATTTCCCGTTTCTCAGCGATCGACAGAGTATCTATGTCCGCGCGTCGTCATGATGCCTCAGATGATACCGAGCAATTTGTTAAGAATCATTCCTACCACAAACAATTAAAAATGCAAAGCAGGTCACACGGGTTAGTTTAATTTCCTCCAACGGAATAATGAGAAGACTATATACGGATACGACACGTAGCGGATTCCGTGATTTAATTTCGCCCGCAGCTCTTCATCATGGACAGATATTAAGACGTCAAATGGCTAATGAATTGCCAAAAAATATTTTGTGTCCAAATGTTTATCAACGTGTCAATTGTTTGCGAATAATTTGTCAATTTCTGTGGGTTTGTGAACACACGTGCAATTGAACATTACAAATAAGGATCACTGACGTATTGTAAATCAAATCTATACTCCATACCTGGTTGCATCATCACGGGCTTGTCCATATACGCGTGTGTGGTATCGTATTCAAACCCTCACAATCGATATATTAGACCAACAGGTTGTCCTGAAACCTCAGAGCGTATTTCTAACAAGTTAATTATATTTTGATTAATGTATGTTTGGTTGTATAATGATAAGTGTAGATAATTTTCCCAGAAGGTGATCAGTATTTGAAAAATTTCATATAAAAATAAGCTCACGGTAAGCGTATAATAAATTCCAATCACAAGTAGTTACTGTAAATCAAAGCTGCATAATTAATTCAAAATTGTATTAGTTTGCTATAAATCATATGTGTATTGCATGTACTACGGCTTTTGTGCCATGTTAAAATATACCCTTTGATTTCTTATATAAGTTTTCCTAAAACGCGGACATTACCAGTGGGCTGATTAAGGGGGGGGGGGGGGGGGGGCACACGCCCCCTATAAAATTTTCAAATTCCATTCTTCTTCGACTCGCAGAGAAATAAACGTCAAGACCTGTTGTTTTATTGTTACTTTTATTTGGAAAATATATATATTGTTTTCAAATAACTCTTAAAATTTGTGTCATTTTAATAAAAAATGACAGAAAATATCAAATATAACTACATGGCCCGAGACATACATCAAGCCCTATAAAATCTGTAAATTCCAGAAAAATTAAATGTAAAATGGACCCCCACCAAGGCTTTGTCCTGAACCCACTGGGAGGTTCAAGACGGATCCAGACACTTTGACCCATAAAGTTGCGCCCTCTAACTTCAAATCCTGGATCCGCCCGATTACCTATGCCCTCTGTATGTCAAGGTGAGTATGAGAAAAACAAACAACAACAAAAAAAAAACCCACCCAAAACCAATAATAACAAAAACAAACCAAAAAAAAAAAATTATAATAAAATAAAAACAAAGAAAACAAAAACCAAACAAAGAAAACAAACAAACAAACCAATTGCAATCCTCATTTTCTAGTAGTGAAAAAATGTATCAATAAGAAATCATATCAAATAATGTGCCATTTCTACATCGCGTAAACGCAAAATAGCGTCAAAGAGTAAGTAATGGCAATTTGTAGCATTCTAGTGCATATAATTTCAAGAATTGCATACCCAGGCGTATCAATATTTGTCAAATTAGAAGGGCAACTATTTGCATTCCAAAAATATAGCTTAGATTACCACAGAAGATAACTACAATATACTTTTTTGTTGGTGGGGGTGGGGTGGGGTGGAGGGTGGGGGTGAAGCCCTTGTCCTCGTCACAACTCCATAATGGCACGTCAATTGTAATTATAAACTTTATATATGAAAATTAAATCTTACCAAATATTTTTCTTGATAATTCAATTTGAACATGTTTTCATGATATAGACATACCTGTACTTAGGAACTTTATCATTAAACAACGCAAAATAATATTTTTCTAATTCAGTTTAATAACACCGTAAACACGAAATAAATTCCCTAGAAAGATGCCTATTTTTCTGGAACCTCGAAAATTTGAACCACGAAATCAAATATTTCTACAGTATACTGAAAATTATTTACACACAGATCCTTAAAATAGATAGAATATGATCGTTTCATGCATTGAAAAATGGGGGTCATACAAGACACACGACCCCGTTGTCGACACGATTGAGAAGTTATTTTAGGTAACATCAGCCCTAGCTGTTCACATACTTCAGGCAAAGAAAATTTCAAACTATGTAGAGGGATAGAGTTGTCACGAACCGTCTTTACACATAGAGCACGGTGATGAAAGCTTAAAAATGTCCCAGACGTATTAGTCTGGTCCTGATTCTTAAAAAGAAGGCTGAAATAAGTTCTAACGGCATTTAATATTATTTGGTCCAACTATTTTTAACCTATTTCGAGTATGCTGAATACGAAAAAATATGCTGGCCTTCATGAAAATGGCGTTAAGTAGGTCAAAATGGCGATTCAAAATGCGCGGACCCAAATTTTTCCAAATTCTCCGTTGAAGCCGCTCAACTAGAAAGGATGCCGAAATAGCCTTGTATATACTTATTTCATATTAAACATTTCTAATAGCTAGAAATGAAGTACTTTAGTTAATATGCAGCCGTTTTTCCTCCAAAAATTCGATTTCTCTGTTTTTTCAAAAAAATCTTTTATTTCTTTGCATACATGCATGTTGATGCATTTTAGATTAGTTCTTTTGCGTGGAATCATACTAAAAAACAAAAAATATAATATTATATTTAAATTGCAGTTTTTGAAATAGAATAGCAAATAAAAATATATCAAAGTTTATGCCATTTAACATTAACAGTCCGCAACACTGAATTACTCTAGATGTTTATTAAGCTCCTGATAAAGCAGTATCAATTCCTGTGATGCGTTTTCAGAAGAACTACTGTTTTCATTTGAAAACGAAACAAGAAAGTGTCCCAATTCTTGGTCCTGCTTTAATCAGTCAATCAGCAGCATAAATCCCGATCTCACTATCGTTGGTTACATGCCTATCGTACAAGCACCCGCTCACGAAATAGAATGCGCTTAACACAGTTGTCCAGAAATGCATGTACATATCTGAGCGTCTTTGGTCAACGTCACACTGTTTAACAGTTGATCAAGCTCTGTACTTCAAGTTGATGGATTTAAAATGGTCAGTTCCAGAATACAGAGACAGACTTGTGCCACGAATGGGTGGCTTACATATTGCCATGAATTTTCTTTTTGAAATGTATGGAATCATATGAGTGGTTCTGGTTTGTACGAACTCTGGATTGGAATGTGAATTGCTCGGCCGTTGCTGCTCAAAATGTTCTAGCAGGAAAGCACTAATAATCGCGGCATGAGAGCCATAAAATCACTGTCCAAGCTCTATGGAAGATTCGCTTCCCAGCTTTTTGTTATTTGTAGCTACAAGGACGTAAATCATTCACAATATTGAATAGTGTTATGAATGAACAGAAAGATATAGAGTCTTGTTTAGAGCTACTGCAGGATACTGTGTATAGGGAATATTTTTTAAATTTCAGAGAAGAATTATAATCCAAATGTACTCTTTGGTGGTCTATATGGATTTAGTTTCTATTCTCCTGTATTTACAAAATCAGAAAGAGAAGGTTTGTGGCGATTTGTATTTGTACTCATTCAGGGCCATGCTCCCATGGTTCTTTCGATATGACCATATAAATTATGCAAGGTGGGTAATGTTTATCTGGCTGATTGTCACCAAACTGCGCGTGAGGTTCTTGACAGAGTTCAAACAGGGCAACTTTGTTGTCAAAAGAAGCCAAGGAACTACTTTAATCAAGTGGATCCAGATCAAGTCAGAATGGCTTAACGCTACAGGTAAGAAGGGTGGTGGCAAGTGCGGTATCACGAGATCTCTGCCTCAGTAAGGTGCGTTCTTTCCTATAACTTATAGGTCACATGTAAGTTTTCTTACTTAAAACCATACTACTGATCCAGATGACATACTTACTCACAAGGATGCATCAAAAGTCGACAGGTCCTTGACTCAGAGTTTTGAGGAATCACTAGTTAATGCAATGAAAAGGTTTAAAGTGCTTGACCCCTCCTACGAAGGATTGAATTAATCAACGTGATCAACAAGACAGGCTACTGATCTTATCAGAGGATTTCCGTTACTATCTTCAGCGCATTTCGGGTCAAGTACAGTTGGAGAGTTTTGCTTCAGAACGTTCTAATCACAACAAGAAGGGTCATTAAACGTCCCTTGTCCACTATATTTTAGAAAAAAAATATCCTTTAACCATTGAACCTGATAACAAGGTACGGGTTGGTCTAAAGCTGTTGAAAAAAGGAACATTCTGAAGGATGACCGAAACTATTGCAAAGACTTGTCATTGCAATACAAAGCAGGAAGGAGGTTGATTTGGGCTTTTATACTGAAGCCGAACTCCTACCCTAGTGCCTATTCAATTGCAGATACTAGTGGTTCCTTGAAATCTGGAAACAAATCAGTTATTCAGAATGAAATTCTGAAGGATGTGGAAGTTGGGGCGCGAGTTCAACATGAAAGTGATTCATCAGCTCTAATTATTAGATGGGCAAGCATTGGTTCAGAGCCTTAGAAACATGGAATGAAACATTTGGAGACTTTGCTGACGAGTTTGTTTCAACTGTTTTTAGAAAAGGGAGCAATTTCTCTAGGATAGATGTTCTGTTTGATCGCTACAGGGACCGATCATAAAATCCGGAACTCGTTATCGCAGAGCAAAGGGGCACCAACCAGTCAGAAGGATTGTTGAAAATCGAGACGTTCCTCTTCCAACTAACTTCGCTACCTTCTTGTCTTTGAATGAAAACAAGAAAGATCTTGCTGCCATGCTATCTAAAGAATTAATTCTCCAAGCGCCTATTGGGAAAATCGTTGTTACTGCCGGGGGGTTGTAGATGAAACTGGTGTGAAATGCAATGATGATATGTTAGAATTGTCTACGCTAGAGGCCACGCATGAAGAAGCAGACACTAGAATAGTGCTTCATGCCATACACTGTTCTAAAGTATCCGCTTTGCACCTCTATTGTCATTTTAGCATCTGATACTGATGTCTTATTGCTACTTATATCATTCTTTTCAGAAATAGATAGACATTTGTGGATGATTGCAGGAACCTTTTTAAAGCCAAAAAACATTCCTGTTCATGTTGTTGTTGAGAAAAACTTCTCTTCTCCAGAGTTACGCAAACATTGGTAGCTTTCATGCACTGACAGGGTGTGACACAACATTCTTTTTCTATGGTATATCAAAAAAATCTTCCTGCGAGTATTCAGGGATAATTATAAGCTACTCGAGGGCTTAGTGAGGGAGAATTAACTGATCAGACAATCAAAGAGTGTGAAAAGTTTGTCTGTAAGTTGTATAACCAAGAAGCGGAGACTACTGATACGGTAAGGAATGTATTGTTTGGGAAATCAAAAGCCCTGAGAATATGCCTCCAACTAGTGATGCCTTATGCATGCATGTAAAGCGAGCACACTACCAAGCCTTGATATGGAGACAGGCAAACATTTGTAAGCCCTTATTACCATGTCCAACTGACATGGGATGGAAGTTGGATGGGTGGTTGTTTGGTGCCGATACTTATGAATTTAGATCCAATTCCAGAGGCTTGCCTAGATTTGTGGGCTTGCAACTGCACAAAAGGTTGTAAAACAGAAAGATGTGGATGCAAACGAGCCAGTCGCGATGTATGGACCTCTGCAAATGCAAAACTTAAACAAAGATGAATGTAGAAATAATACGCTAAAAACAGAGGAATTCGAATTTTGGGAGAAAACGGCGTGATTTATTTAAATCAAAGTGGTTTTTATCAGTTGCTACTATATTAAATATCAGATTATGTATATTTGGTTATTTAAGCACACATTCCCCGCTTGAACACTGATTACACAAATTTGGGAAAAATTTGGTGTCCGCCATTTTGAATCGCCATTTTGACCTACTTAAAGCCATTTTCATGAAGGCCAGCATATTTTTTCGGATTCAGCATACTCGAAATAGGTTAAAAAACTATGCTGGACCAAATAATAATTAAATGCCGTTAGAAGTTTTGTTTTTATTGTAAATCGGACCAGACTATATTCAACAAATTTCAGATATAGCTCAATAAATCAGTAGTCAATTCTACTTTTATTGAAGTGGCTCAGCCAATGCTATCGGCGAAAGATTCATTGTGCTGCGGGTGCTTGAAATGTTTAAATAATTTACACAGCTCTTGATTTTAAGTGAAATACAAAAGTGTGTGTTTTAATTATTGTATATATCTCTAATTTCCTTCCAATCTGATTGTGAGGTACTCCAGAAATAACTTTCGTTTTTGAAAATGCATGGGGGTATGAAGTGCAACTCACGCCGGCGCACTTGATGAAGCACGTTATCGTTTATTTACATTCTACTTTCACTTCTCTCGAAATCACCAGCCGTTATAAAAGACATACTATATCGACGGTACTTTACTGTCTTGAGATGATACGAAATATAATCCATATAATGTAACAAAACAATGGAAATTTCTGAAACGTAGACGTATCTCCCTCATACAAAGCTCCTCTCATGTTCTGGCTTTTGGCTTTAATTTTTTTTAAATTGTGCTTGGTTCTGCCAACTTTTAGGTTTCAAACATCGCTGATTAGATTTTTTTTTTAAATGTATCACGTACGATGCACAAAATTTAGTATCACAGATTCATACGCACAACATTATACATATGTAATTTGTAAAGATATTTTAGAAGACAAAAAAAAAAAAAAAAAAAAACCTCATTAAAATGTAAATATTTTAATTCGAAACCTAAAATGTGAATGATACACAGCAAAAACACGACCTTGAATTGTTCTTTTCTAGGATTTTTGAAAAATACCCCGAGCTCGTTAAACATTTTATTACAAAAGCTTAGGGAATCGTTGCACTTTTACAACGTTTTGTATAGAAGTGCCATTCACACTTTTTAAAAACTGTTTTCAGAAATTTAACATACATGTATATACTTCATCGGCAAAAGAAGGGGACACAAATTTACATCAAAGGTATATGAATATTTCATTTTTCATATTTTTGGAATGAACAAAAACCAGCATGCTTATTATTAAAATGAATGCAAATCTATTAGTAAAAATTGAGCGTTCTTAGAGTGCAGAAGGGTCAAGGCCGCCACATCCCTGACGGAAGTTAAATGTTAAGTGGAAGATTTACATTGTACTGTTCGGAAATTATTATTGAAGTCATTCATCATATCTCCTTTGTACTTTATTAACGACGGAACGCAGTGTTTATTTTTAACATCGTGTCTACTTGCACAAATTATGCATCAATTTAACATAAATCGTCATTCACCGTACAATTAGTTAATAATTACAAAAGAACCAGAAACCGCACAAGCAGTTTGGCACATCTATGCTATTAATCTTTGAAGTCCCCTTTATTGAAATGAGTTGTTGACACACTTCTGATTGAAGTCTTTCACACTTTCAATAATTTAATTAGGCTGGTTTTTAAGATTTACCGCCACAATATAGTTCAAGCGGTATAGGGCGCTAGGCGTGTGCACAGTGGACTGGGGGTGGGAGCCCTAACGGGTAATGTCCCTTGTCTTTAAAATATGTGGAATAAATGTGACGCCACCAAAAGTTTGGAATTAATATCAACAGCCGCGGATCCTTGGAATGGGACTTTACGTGTCAAGGTACTGTAGGAATCGGTACGGTATATTCTTCTCGTTGCCAAATGACGAAGGGCGTTTGACACACGTCAAAAGATCCTTTATGGCACTTCTACGAAAAGGTTTTTAAGCTGACGGTTTAACATGGGTGAAAGAGTTTTAAGGGGATCTGAAGAATTTGACGAAATCCCAAAACAATCCATACTTGTGACAGCATAGTATATTTTTAGCCAGTTTGAATTTTAATCACAAATGAAGCATACACTGTACATGTACATGTATATCAATACATGCGAAATACTCGATTAATGAGATTTAACCACTAAAGGTTCAATCCTTTTATCAAAGTGAAAAATAAATATGTTATGCTTGTTCGGTCGTATTGGTATTGGGCCTGTTTTTATGCACAGCTGACATCCCCCGCACTTTCGGGCCATTAGTATATCGCTGACGTCATGGATTTGCGTTATCGTCATCAATTCAAGCTAAAATTGGACTAGAACTTCTGTTCCCAGGGTTCTCGGGATGCCATATAAGGCTTTATATTGGTGCCTCGGCTCCCTCATTTAATGAGCGCTCCCTGTTGAGTTTTTCACCTTCTGATAATTTACATTTGTTGAATATATTATATACATGTATGCCACTTGCGCATTACAGTACCAAACAACGTTTACAGAATGTAAATATATGTATTATATCATGTAGATAACCTGTAAAGGAAACCTGCATGGGAGAACAAAGAGAAAAAATGGGAAAAACTGCGATTCATACATTTCTTTACGGAATGGTTCATTATATAATGACAGACTTAGTTTTCGATCTGATAGTTTTTGCAGCAGATATGGTACCTTTTGCGAAATAAACACTTATAGAATTAAAGAAACAGTATTTGTTTCGATGAAGGAAAACCCCTTCTTTTCAATTGTTTCTTCGCAATTAGATGTAATTATGCAGTTTTTCTAGCACTTTTAAAACTGCACATTTACCGAGATATTTCGTGTCTTGTTTTAATGTTATAGAACCTTCCTGTTCCATGTAATACATGGCCTTAGTGACTGAACTGGACAGTAATAAGGTTATTATAATTAATTGTGATGAATGATCTTTAGTATGCAATAGACATTTGTATATTGCATACACTATCATAGCATCAGGTTTGCAGTCACAGTTGTATATGATACAGTTGAGTTAACTGATAGAATGAAAATGATTTATTGTTCGAATCGAACACAACAAGCGTTCACTAAGAGTTTAGCTTTTGCAGTGTGTTTTTGATCAGGAATATTACGCTAGGTTTTCTCTAACGACGTGAAAGGTTAAGTATAGAGCCTTGCAATAATGTTTGGGGGTAAATAACTTCATAGGATTTATGTGATTGATACCTTTACTTGTTCATTATGATAATAGAATTGAGAATCATCTCATTTTCATTTACTTCACTCCAACAAACCCATAACAACTCTCTCTCTCTCTCTCTCTCTCTCTCTCTCTCTCTCTCTCTCACACACACAGAGATCGGTAATATCTCGTTTATTACAGCCTGCTCTCTCTACTACTGTTAC
Source organism: Ostrea lurida (assembly GCA_903981925.1). Classification (NCBI taxonomy): domain Eukaryota; kingdom Metazoa; phylum Mollusca; class Bivalvia; order Ostreida; family Ostreidae; genus Ostrea; species Ostrea lurida. The sequence continues at coordinate 65,774 of CAJDSM010017567.1, forward strand.
TGTGTTGGTTTTTAACATCATTTGTGTTGTCTTTGTAGATGTGACCAATCAACAAAGAACCGACCGGCCAGACAGCATCACCAAAAACGAAATCTACATGTAAAACCGACGGGTCATTTCCGGTTTTACATCAGTCGTTAAAGATAGCCGTGTTTTGTTCCGGTTAGTGTTGTACAGAAATACGCTATTTGTTAATCATTATTGGTCATCATCTCTTCCTTGGGAATATAAAGCCTGTAGTCCGTCTGTACATTTGCTTAACGTCCATAAATTGTCGGGTTTCCCCTCCCCTAACCGGTGGTAAATCTTGCTTAAGTTTGAGAAAAGTAGCTTTGTAACCCTCGAAGCAACAGCTACGTCATCAGAAAACAGATGTTGTCTTTGATGATGACAAAATATATTTCTTTCCCGGAATCTATGTGTTGCGTAACCCATGATATAAGCATTTCCTTGTGTATATTGCCGTTCATCTGCTGTCTATGCCTTTACCACCAGAAGCAGACACATACATGTGTATACACTATACCAAGGAACTGTAGTCAACGTCTTGTGCATTTTATGTCTTAGATATTTTTGATGAACTTGCTCATTTTGGTAGCATTTATACTTTGCTTTATTAATTAATAGTTAATTGTGCTCCTTGCACTGTGTCATCGCCATGTGGACAACATGTTGAGGCTGTCAGACGGCATAATTTATGAATATTAAATCTCCAAAACGTCCGTAGTGAATTCAAAATGTAAATAGAGTACCAGTCTGACACCATCACGGCAGCGACCCAAAGAACCTTCCTCCAGAACCACGATAGGTGGTGGCAACAAATAACTCTAACTGTCAGCGGAGAACTTCAGCCCGCAGGCTTCACTTGTTTCTCCAGCTTTTAACAACAAAGAGACACCAGCATTCTGCCTGGGGGCATATGGTCCGCTAGGTCTTCACGTGGTGAGGTGTCACTTGGGATTGTAACAGTTTAGGTACGTTTTCTGCAGGTGCGCGCGTCAAAACATTGTTTACAGCTTACTTGGTTCAGCAAAAGACAGTAGTCGTTAGGTCACGGATTACGTCCGGTTGTCCGCACACATCTGCATATATATATAACGCCAAGTGGTTACTGTCTCACATGATTTTCTTTTCTGTATGGGACAGGTTTGTTTCTGTTGCCCTCGCCCCACACATCGCTCTGGGAGTGAAGATGGTTTGGGTGTATGAGCTCATCACCGTCAACATCGCCACGATCTGTCCAGCAAATGTCCCCAGCGGCGAGCCACATTTTTGATGCTGTCACATGCGCTCACCCCAAAGCCAACAAAATAAGCAGTTTAAAAAAAGCAGAGGATTCGAGGCAAAATTGATTTGAAATGTTTCAATATATCATGGTTACACAATAGTACATGTGCATGATACTACACGATAGCTTTAATGGGAAAAACGAACCCAAAATAAGGACTGAGAGATACGTTTTAAATTAAATTGCGATTGGATTTGTAATAGATTTTTTGTACAATGCAATACCGGTAGTCCATACTGTATGACAAATTGATAATGAAATGGGTTCTACTCATTTCTGTCATAGAAATAAATATAGATGTCGAATTACAATATTGTACACATGAAAGACGTGTCGTTAAACGCTGCACATAATGCTTTAAAAAAACTGTTAAAGACCAAAGAATCTGATTTACAATCCCTGTGATTTACAATTATTCTCCTAAATTTTTACGAGTATTTAACCGACCATGAAGTGAAGCGTGCATACTAATGAACTAGAGCCGGTCAGCTGTCACTAGGGATTGTGAAAAATGACTATTTTCTGGGTTTGACGGGTTTACAAGTTTCCACTAACCTCTAGCACTTAAAGTGATGATGTCCAAGTATAGCGTGGCAACACGACCATTAGTCATATAAAAAAAAACTCCCCAGGACCGCTGGATTTTTCCGCGAGGGCGTCCACTGAACAACGAAACTGACCATAAAGTACTTGGTGAATAAAAGAGGAAAGCAATAAAGATAGAATATGATGAAATGAAAGTTTTAATACAAGTGTACAAAACATTTCCAAATTATGTATATTTCAGAATTACGATGCAGTTTTACATGTACATTCTCTGCGAAGTGACAATTTTAAATATACACTGTAAATTCGAAATCATGATATCAAAATTTACTCTTATGTGTGTTGACCTATCCTTCCCATTGCAGCTATATTTTCAATGAAATCACATGTCTCGAGCTTCAAGCTTCTGCTGTTCAAAAAAATGTATAGCAAGTACTTCATTGTAGAATGTTGACTTTCTTAGGAGAATATCTTGGTAAATGCATTGCAAATCAATTGTACAGTGTCTAGTAATACATGTATAATACTTTGTTTCTTGCATGTATTACACCAAAAGTCTAATCTTCTGCAGTTATTTTGATAGAACAGTTTTGGATTATTTGTCGCCAATTTACATTTTTTCGACACTAGAAGAAATAAAACGAACATGATCCTTGCTCACCAGTCCCTGGAAGACTCTCTCTCTCTCTCTCTCTCTCTCTCTCTCTCTCTCTCTCTCTCTCTCTCTCTCTCTCTCTCTCTCTCTCTCTCTCTCTCTCTCTCTCTCTCTCTCTGTATATATATCCGTAAGGCAATACATGTGATAAACTTGCAATATTTAGGGTACAGACATGTACCATTCAATTCCTAATAGATTTCAATTAATCAATGTTTTATTTTGTTGCAATATAAAGTATAAAATTGATAACGATATCCATACAATATTACAAAATATTTACATTGACATGCTGTAATCATTGTTTATGAATATGTATGCCTTCCGGGGCCCATAAATGGAAAACAAATTTGTGTCTTGCATCTCTATTGAAGCATGTGATAACAATGTATTTACAATTAACCCGGAATCACGTGTATTCTCATTGTTGTGAATTGGTACAGCATTTAAGTATGCGCTCGTATTCCTTTAACACCATTAACTCTTACCAGGCGATATGCCACATTTAATTTTCACATGTTTACCGATATGAATATGCTGATGATTTTATGAAATACAATGGGCATTACGTAGTTTTAATAACTTTTATTTTTGTGGTCTTGACACGTTAGTTTCAGGTATATTTCAGGAAATTGCAACGTTTATTAGTAAAAATTAAAAAAAAACCAAAAGTGACATGACACTAATTGGACTGAAATAAATGCGTTCTTGTTACACCTTTATTTGTTTGTCTGTGAATATCGTGTCACCGACAATAAAAGATCTATTCTTACATATATAGTTACAATTACACCTCAATCAATTATCACATAATTTAATTAAATTCCAAGTCATAAAATTTACGGATTTATCTTTTTTATTTCAACAAAAACCTCCATAAAACTACCATTTTGTTAAGGTCTTTGATCCAGTGAGGACCCTGTTCTTTTCTGTCAGGCTTCCAATATTCATCCCCTTTGCTTATTTATTTACAAGTTGGATTTTTCTGGAAGATGTTTCCGTCTCAGCGGAGAGAAAAGTCGGCGCGGTGTTCACATACCATTCAATCCAAACAACACTTCGGGGCCTCTCCACGCCAATCAAACAAATACGGCCTGTTGTTTACAAGGGGTTTATTGTTTTACATCTAAATTACCTTGTTTGATTTGGACCACAATAATTCTGTAATGGCGCTTGCTTCATAAACTTCATTTTGTTTCATTTGTTTTAAAATAAGAAAACATTTTGAAATATGACGTCACGATGAAATATACATCACGGTGAAAACATTTTAAAACTTGGTAAGATGCAGACATGTATAACTCTTAAAGATTGAAAATGAAACCGGCTGATCACTAGTTCTGA
>CAJDSM010017568.1:629-37082 GCA_903981925.1 Ostrea lurida
ATAGAGAGAGATCATTAGCCACAACGAGTTATTCGGTCTTCAAAAGCCATCTTCTTTACTGCCTCTTCACAGACCAATAACATCGTCTAATTGGTACAGACTGAGAATTGTAATTTACGTCATCAACAATCAACTTCTTGGTACATCGAGAATAAGTATATGTGAAATATAAACATGGACCGGGAAATCGATATCACATTCGCACAATCATGTACTAAATATATGTGCACGTCAAATCCAACAGTGCACACAATTATATACCTTAGTACATGAAGTTCGTAAAATTTGTTCGAAAACTAGATTTATCTCTTCTACATTACATGTATTATCTCAATCTTTTCTTTACAAGCAATGCATGTATACTGTAGATAAGAAACCATAACCTGCAATATATCACAGAAGCACGTATGATCATTTTTGTTTAATCTGGGATGTGACATATGTTCATCATCAAAGAAGACATTATGATTCAAAAAATTCTTTTGATCTTTCTTGATTTGTTGTGGCCTCAAAAACTGCATGAATGTTGAAATAAGTCTTTTTTAAACATAGACGCTAGCTCACATTACATATTCTAGGAGTGTGAAGAATCAGCGGACAAGAATTAATTGCCATCTCAACAACTGGTCTTACATCAACAACATACTGTCTGAAAAGTCCATACTTAGCTGCTTGTTCACCAATTAAGCCACAATACAGCGGATGGTCCGACACGAATTTTGCAAACAACACAGTCCCCTACCATCGACAGTTGCTTGTTTTACTGGTTTCCATCTGGTCAAAAAGCTCAAGCGTTTCGAAACCTAATGTCCTAGCTAACTTTACTCAGATCATCAATCCGTGTTAAGTTGTAAGAGCAACCAATACTATATTGAAGACAAGCTTTCTAATCCAAGATCCGAATCGCCTCTAAAAAATGGGATTTCCTTAGACCAAATACATCTGTGTACCATTTAAAAGCGATTACATAACTTTTGCAGTGAAGTTGCTAAAAATCAAAGCTACCACACAAATAAATAACGCCGCTGATTTATACCTTTCGTAGAGGTAAACACAAACGTTCTTGATACAGAAAACCTTTTAGGACTGCATGACCGTAAGCGTTGTTTGTGGACTGTAGGAAACGAAAACAGTTCAGCATAGTGCGCGTTATCACACTCGCAGTTAAGAAGAGTTTACAAAAACGAGGCAGGCTACTATAAGCAAACTTGCTGTACAGCGGTTTCAATCATTCACGTTTAAAGGCAAAATTATCGTAAATTTATGTCGTTTAAAATTTACTTTAACCAGTATACCTGCCATATTTGGGTCAAATGCTTGTCTATGTGTTTCATAGCTCAATGTTAAGGGTTGTCTTGTTTTCATGCACTGATTTGACTATCAGATTGCTCCGTTTACCCGATCAATGACATATGGTAACGGTGGGTGTGACGGTCGGTAGGAATGATTATCCTTCAGGCCACCCTGATCCCACCTCTGGTAGTCAGGGGTCCGTGCTAGCCCAACTCTGTTGTTTGTAATCTATTTGGGATTCACGAGATTGATTACTGTTCGTGTTATTTTTGCCTTTACCCAACGTGTCAAGTGTTGCATGACAGGGACTTGATTGCAAGAAAATAACATATAAAACCTTCGAGCGGTTGGTATCTTTAGGCATACTAGACGTTTTGCACTATTTTCTGATGCTCATTTGTTTAGATCTTCTACGTTGGCTCAAAAATATTTATACTCATGTTCATCACCATGACAAGAAATTATCAAAAATTTTGGATACAATTTTGATAATTCTTGGCTTTTCAACACGAACTCCTTTGTTTATCGCTTATTCGGTAAATGAGGTATCCACACTAGCGTTATCTTTCTATGCTTTAGTTATATATTTTTCGAAATACCATTGAAAAGTGCTCTCTCTAAAGGAATACTGAAGACAGCAATAAAGTTCAATCTTGCGCGCAATAATGGAAATTAATTGACTCATCGTGCTTCCACTCATTTGAAGGGAGAATGAGCGTGCTCCAAATTCACAGATATGTAATAAATGATATCATTAATTCAAATATGCCGCAATATTCAAAATTGAAGACATCATCAATGTTCTGGTGATCTTAATTGAATTATGGCATGCGATGAATTGAATTGATGATGTCTCTCAGATATAAAGATATCATAAATTATTTAGAATTGAAATGTTAATTTGGCGCTCCGTTAGGATACATAATCTACTCGCATTAGTTTTTGCAAGAAGCATTGATAACTGATGCATGCATGTTAACATTGTACTTGCATATGTTCTCGACGAGTATGTACCGCGGTATCCATTGACAACAGGCTATTTCCCCTCGGCAGTTGTATGTCGCATTATGGCTTGCATTGTCCCGCCATATTTCCTAAACAATCCTATTCGATTTTTTTATGAATTTATATAAAAGATGAAACTAAACAATCAGCAACATGTACCTGCAATTTTATTTTGTCTTACAGCAATGTGCACAAGTGCTTACAATATTGAGTAACGCCTACTTACGATTTGTACGAATTCCTTCAAAATATGTAAAATGTTAATTTTCTCAGTTGTCAAAAAGTGCACTTTTGGTTTCCAAACATCAACAACTAAAGTTATACTCCATCAGTTAATCCATGCAATTGTAATTGTTGCTGTCGAAATCGTTTAAGGCCTTAAGTTCACACTTAAAAGTGTAACACTCTCAGGATAATTTACGGCTGGTCGTTAAGAAACATTAAAAATGCATGGTGTTTTCTTTTTATCCGATATGATTAAATTAACGACGCTTGCTAAAAAAACATTGGGGTGTTTTGGGTCAAACTGCATCATAAATTAATGTTTTATAAGGAAATCAAAATAATCACCGTAGAAAATTTAAATGGTATATCCTACTGTACGCTGTCGATGATATGGGCGCCAACTCTTATCAAACGACAGGTAAACACAGTCATTTGCGCGTCACGGGAATAGAAAGTGATGAAGATGTCATCTTATTTAGAAAGTGTTATCCTCCAAGTGGGTGTGAGTATATACTAAGGTCGACTGTGTCAAGTAACAATTTCAAAATACCAGAAAATTCAAGATTCATTTTTCAAACAAAAAAGCGCACCTTAATTAGGTGAAGTTAGGATATAGATACGGAGGAGTTAATTTTCATTTCTAACAATTTTCTGTACGACGAAATATTACCGTGAATCTACAACCACAGTAAGCCACTTAGCGGCTAATCAAAATCAGCTCGAATTATCAAGAATCTCTTCAAGAATGACAACAATACTCGATACCCTTACCTCCTCGACTTTCGGCATTATATAATCAATTTAAAATTGCTGGATTGGAATGCAGCGACAGCTAAACGACTGCCTGAAAAGGCGCTTAGTCTCCGGGGCTCTGAGTTAAGTGCACCGGGGGGGGGGGGGGGCGGGGGGGGGGGGGATGTGCTTCTATCCTGGTACATACAGACTCCCGCTGGTATGGCCACTTTTTGACGAGTGAAATAACTCAATGGGTGCAAATTTTCAAATCAAATTGTGATATCAATGGTAAACGAGTTTACCTGTCTCTACATCAAATTCGCGAGTGGTAAGTTTATCAGTCGGAATTCAATCCTCTATATAAAATTCGTAACCATGAAATTTATGACTTTTCCCTACGATATAACTACAATCCGGGTTGTGCAGCTTACCTTGCACAGGCACACTATACATTAAATAGGTCACAATTTGGTATGAAATATCGTCGGCAAACGCCATGGGCAGTCTCGCATACGCTTACTGTGAACCGCACGGCCAGTCGCTTACTGGTAAGCGTATGCTGAGACGGCCGTGGTTCCGACGATAAGTGACAACTATATGATTGGATCAGAAATTTACAAAGGAAATATAGTGAAATGCGGGTATGGTTTTTTAAATGGAATATCATGAAATGGGATATTTTGACATTGCAGCGGACGATCCTTAACAAAAGTGTAGGTTGACCCCCCCCCTCCCCCTCCCCCGGGACAAGAGCAAATTCAGATATAACAGTCGTGCTAATTTCCTAGTAAGTGTATATAGTATTGTTTAGAAGCTCAAGTCAATTTAATATTCAGTTAATTAGGGTACTAGTGCAATGTCATCTGTAATGGTTTAATCCGCTACTTCAAGCAAAGGTTTCAGTTTATTTTTTAGGATGTTGCACGGCGAAACTGCAAGTGGGGTGGAACTCTCTACCAGAGGTACGTTTCCGCTACGCTCCACGTTCTATACTTTGGTCAACGTCTAAAAGTAGTTCCAGACAACCGAGACACCGTGTGTAGCGCCAGCGTAAATATGCCCCTCGTGGAAGATTGTGGCGGATGGTGGTTACCTTTCGTCTGGAAATTCCTAGCGGAGCGTTGGAATCAGGCGCAATCCAAGTCTAGGTATATTTCAACGCACCTGTCGTCGGCCTTTCCGGCAGAGCTCGGAAAAACCGTTTTCCGAGCTCTGCCGGAAGGCCGAGAAGTTGCGCTTGGGGTATATTCCATTCTCATCAATCGGCAATCCTCGCTAACTCCGCTACTTCTTTCATATTAGCCTGGTCCTGGTCCTGACTAAAGGCGTAGAGCCAGGGGATTACAAGCGTTCATGTCATCTGATTGGTTAATACTCGCACTGCATTATGGATTAGTATTTTTTACTAAGAGTTATCCATAGGAAGCCCTGAACGCGCGGTAGTTTTTAGATTAGATATGTTAATAACAGTCCAAAGAAGCAACTTATACTTCTTACAATCCTATACAATGTCCACTGATCAAAGACCGTCGCACCTATAACATGTTAATATACATAGCGGAAATAACCGACATTGAAATACGCATAGCGCGACAGATTCAGCAATGTTAGCCCTGAATCGATGTAGTCCACCTGGCCCTTGTGACGCGTAGCTTGGACGTGGGACAGGGAACCAGGCTACTTCCATATAGACCATCAGTGTGCGAGACTCTTGCCAGAGTTGTGGCTCCAGACCAAAAAATAAACAATAAGTTATTTGAGTTATTTTCTTTTTTAAACTATTATTGCCAAAGTAATTGACCACTCAGACAAGTAGTGTTTTTCCTTTCTTTCATCTGTTTTTACAAAAACTACTCTTGTAAAACGGGAGTTTGTACAGAGAGTTAGACTTTGGATTGCCTGCCCTTGATTCAAACGCTTCCGCGCTAGAATTCTCAAAGGAACATTGTGATTTTAGCCGTGGCGTTATATCGACGAGCGTACCCATCTTAACTAATGTAAGGGAAGATAAGGACCGACAACTCTGTGCAAGAGGAATGGTACGAGCCACGCCGGAGTTCCGAGTGCCATTCTCCTTGCACAGAGTTTTCGAAATTTAAATTTCTCCTTACATCTCTGTCAACTCCCGTTTTCAAGATTTTGTAAAACATTGAAAGAATGGAAAACCACGACTTTATGAGTTCTTATTCTTAAAATTATTAAAAAAGAAAATAATCAAATAACTTATTTATTTTTTTTTATTTTGTATTTTTGGTCTATAAGTTTTAATTTAAACTTTTGTAGAGAACTATTTAAACGTTTAAAAAAATAATTAAAAAACCAAATATAACAAATTTAATTTTTTTGATTATTTTCTTTTATAATATTTACAAAGTAACGAAACTCACAAGTAGTAAAACGATGTAAGGGAGAGAAAGGACGACAACTCTGTGCAAGAGAATGGTATATCCGTGAATGCACGGGGTTTAACTTTAATAGTATGGAAAAAAGAATAAGATATATGATGGTTAAAAGATATATTAAAGTAGATATTGCTCTCTTACAAGAGACACATATATAGAGAAAAAAAATGAACTACAATAATAGCAGAGGTACGTGTTTGGAAATCTTTCCTCGCTTTTTCAGATTCGCAATTTAGAAGTGTGTTTCAATATTGTTCCGCAAGGATTCTGACTTACATTTTTAAATGTTCATGATCACAAGATGGTCGAAATTTTTTTAATCATGTTTAAATCAGATGAAAATGTATTTACGATTGTAAATATATATTCACCTAATAATGAATCAAAGAATTGATTTTTTTCAAAGAAAGTGAAAAGTTTCCATTTGCATAAAGCTTAGAATATCAATAATGTTATTCTATGTGGCGACTTTAATTGTTGTAAAAGAAAGGGAGACCGACAAAAGTTTATAAACAGCTATCTATATAATCAACTATTTAAAATATGAAAGATTTGTGGCTTGAAAACACAGTGACCTAAAGGGTTACACTTGGTGTGATGCAATAACACAAAAAAGTAGAATAGAATATGTTTTCATCAGTAACATTTTGTTTTAGAAGTAAATAAAATTATTTTGCGCAAATTCCTGGTACACCAATAATGGGAAAAGAATACTTGAACTGATCACAGGCTATTTAAATTTAATATTATCTGTAACCGAAAAAGGGGATGGTTACTGGAAGCTTAATACATCTCTACTAGATAATCAGGAATATAAACAAGGTATAATCTCAAAATATTGATAATCTAGGCACTGCCGTGGAAAGATGGAAGCTTTTTAAATACAAGTCAAAGATTTTTCAATCGCATTCTCTAAACATAATCAAAATAATATACGTAATAAAATACAAATTATTGAAAGAGAAATTTCAAAAATTGATGAATCTTGTTCCGTAGATTTCGATTTAAGAAAGGAAAAGGAATTAGAAAATGAGTTAAATGAATATAATATTTAAAACCAAAGGTGCACAAAACAGGTCACGTGCGAGATGGATTAATGATGGTGAGCAAAATTCAAAATATTTTTGAGTCAAAAGCAAAAAATCAGCCTTTTAATGTATAAAGGGGCTAGCTGTCGAAAATAATAAATCGGTTCATTCTGAAAATGAAATTTTGGGGGAATGTGTAAATTTTATGAAAAATTATATAATACAGCCTCGATAAGCGATATATCTATTAGATGAATATTTAGAGGTGAGACTATTCCTCAACTAAACAATGCATAAGATTTTCTAGAAAGTTTTCAACCTTAGACGAATGCAAGGACGCAGTAAATGACATGAAAGTAAACAAATCGCCAGGCTTGGATGGGATCTCATCTGAGTTCTATAAATACTTTTTGGGAATCAATTTCTACTATGTTTTACCAAGCCCTTAAGGAAATATTCGAGCAACAGGAGATGAGCTATATCTAGAGATTGTCAGTATTAACTTTATTGTTCAAAAAAGACGATAGAAATTACTTTAAAATTACAGATTAGGATTGAACAAACACTATTATAAAATAATGCAACTCAGTCAAACCTCGTTATCTCGAATCGATGGGACCAAGTAAAAAGTTCGAGATATCCTTGAATTCGAGGGTAAAATATTAAGAAATTGGTGATTGGGACTCCAAATCAGTTGACATAACATGGTATTCGAGATATCAGTGTTCGAGATATCAAAGTTCAACTGTATCTTTGCTAAAAGATTGCAAAACATTATATGCAAATTAATTGTTAAAGCCAGAATTTTTTATTTAAAGCTTTAAGGAAATTCAATTTTGGAGAAGAATTCTTAAAATTGATCAAATTTATACAATAGTCCTATTTTTCACAATAAAAAATAATGGATGGATCTCTAAAACACTTAAAATGACTCGAGGAATTAGACAAGGCTGTCCTACTCTGCGTTTTTGTATTTTTTGTCGTAGAAATCCTAGCTATTAAGATTAGAAGAAATAAAAATATTGGAGGTTTTACTTGCAAACATCTGACAGTGAATAAAAGCATACAACACGCAGATATAATTTAACATTGATACTCAATAACATTGAATCTCTTAAACATGCTCTAAACAATCAAACAATTCTGTATTCATGCAGGTTCAAAACTTAATATAAGTAAAACTGAAATAATACTTCTGGGATCTTTAAAAGACATTTTGTATAAATAGAAGGAATAAAAGTAAATGAAAGACAGTTGAATGCCTGGGTGTATTATAGACATAGATAAACAAGATCTCAGTGTATGAAAGTTTAAGATAATATGGAAAAACGTTTTGAGTCGTGGAAAAAGAGAAAACTTACTATATTTGGAAAATGTTGTATTATAAACACCTTGCTATTTGAAATTAATTTACATTGCATCTTACTTAATATGCCAAGTGAAAGTTACATTAAAAAGTTTAAACAAACTTATTTTAACTTTTATTGGAACAAACTGAGAGAATTAAAAGAAATACAATGATTGGTTCTATGACAAATGGTGGTATTGGTGTTGTCGATGGTTTCCAAAATTGAAAGCTTTGAAAACACATGGGTTTCAAGGTTATGTAAAGAAAATACTAACACTTTCCACTTTCTTAACATTTTTGTAAATCTTTGAATATTGACTTGAGTTATATTATGAAAATAAATGTATGTAATCTGATTAATCATGAAATGCTGTCATCATTTCCATCGTTTTACAGAGAAGCAATTATATTTTTTTATGGATTGTAAGAAAAATGAGAAATTATGTGACTTGTCCTCAAACTCTTTTCTTGGTCAAACAATTGGTGAATAAAAATATTTGTTTTAAAGGGAAGCCATCTTTTCAAGTTGTTGGTTAAAAAGTGGCATTATTAAAGTATGTGAAAGATCGTTTTGATGAAAATGGGTCATTTAAAAATATAGAACAATTTTACAGATGTTATAAATAGTAAAAATAACTGGCTTTGTGAATATAAAATTCTCAAAAGTTTTCAAAATCTGAATGACAAATTTTGATTTTTCAAATGCGATACACACGCACCCTAAAAATGATTATATTTCAACATGAAAAATGGAAGACACAATATTGTTGACAAAAAATGCAGGTTTTTTTTACAAGATATTCTTGATAATAAATTCAAACCTCCATGTTATCAACATATCCTGTCGAAAGAATTTCTAATTGATAAAAAAAATGTACTGGAAAAACATATACAATAATAAATAATTAACAAATTTGATAAAACAATTGCGGAATTTAATTTTAAACTTCTGAATAATTGCCCTGTTGTAATTTATCTCTAAGCAAATGGAAACATGCATCCCCCAAATGTTCCAATTTTTGGACAAAATCGAAAACTCTAAGCATTAATTTTCGAATGTATAAATGTTATGAAAATTTAGAAAACATTAGAATCTATTTTAAACTTGAAATTCAATGGAAGCACATAGTTGTGGGTTTCTACTATGAAGACTTAGTGGTAAGTCTTCCAGGGAAGACAGTGTCGCCTGCCTACTTCTAATTTCATTTGAAAAATTACTTCATCATTTAAAGTATCATCATGGCAAAAAGTATATAATAGAATTTTTTTGTCAGAGTTCAGTTCTGTTCAAGTTATCCAGAATGACAATGCATATTTACATGATGAATTAGATGAAAGATGAGATATTGTTATGAGATGCCATTTTGTGAGATTCTACCTGAAATAAAGACATACCGGTATTTAATTTCAAGGTTCTCAGGCCCTCAGTCATTACTTTGCGACAATTTGTTCATGTCAAAAAAATTAACCCTGTGTCAAACAGGAAGTGGACATGTGACAGATTGGAAAATGCATTACACGATACAGTTCTCCATACTGATGCTCTGTGCCAAATATCAGGAACGGCCTGTGTGGTTCCTGAGAAAATGTGACAGAAATTTGACCATGTGAAAAATATTCCAAGTTCGTCAAACAGGAAGTGGACATGCGACAGATTGAACTGTGTTACACGATACAGTTGTCCATACTGAGCAATGTGCCAAATATCAGGAAGCTGGCTGTGTGGTTCCTGAGAAAAATGTGACAGAATTTGTCAATGTTAAAAATATTCTGATTGCGTGTAACAGGAAGTTGACATGCGGCAGATTGGAAACTGCGTTACACGATACAGTTGTCCCATACTGATGCTCTGTGCCAAAATCAGGAAGCTGGCCTGTGTGGTTCCTGAGAAAAATGTGACAGAAATTTGTCCATTTAAAATATTCTATCGCGTCAACAGGAAGTTGACATGTGGCAGTTCGTCTCGATCATCCAGATGTTTGTCTTATCATACGAATGAGTCGAAGCGTTTTGATGATCAAGACTAGCGGCAGATTGGAAACTCGTTACACGATACAGTTGTCCATACTGATGCTCTGTGCCAAATATCAGGAAGCTGACCTGTGTGGTTCCTGAGAAAAATGTGACAGAATTGTCTATGTTAAAAATATTTTAAGTCGCGTCAAACAGGAAGTTGACATGCGGCAGATTGGAAACTGTGTTACACGATACAGTTGTCCATACTGATGCTCTGTGCCAAATTCAGGAAGCTGGCTTATGTGGTTTTCTGAGCAAAATGTGACAGAAAATTTTGTGACGCCGACGCAGAACGACGCAAGATGACTAAAGTGATCCCTATATGTTGCCTCTGCTAACGCAGGAAGGCGACACAATACAACAAAAGTGGTATTTTGAATATTTATTGTCATAAGTTGCATGCAGAATCTAGAAATATAAAATGTTCTGTAGAATAGATTCGTTGCAAGAGTCAGAAATCTCGATTGTAAAACCTTAAATCACATTTGAATTTACCATGTTCTGTTATTAAGAAAAGCAATATCTCAGTCACTACAAACATATCTTTTTAATAAATTATCTGAAATGCTTTAAGTATATCAAGCAATTGTAAATTATATGACTTCAATCATTATATTTCACAATGTTGTTTTATTACTTCATAAATCATATCTTCCATATAATGCCAAATGCATATGATGTATAATATTTTGCTTTATATATATTTATGTCTGTTATCGATATTGTCTGACCCGGACTAAATCGAAATTGTAAATGGGTCAAAATAACTAATAAAAATATTTGATAAAAAAATAGAAAAAAAACAATCAAACACAATCAGTTTAACAGATATATACAGTCTATTGCATTATAATATCACTACTTCTTTGTAAATCATTCAAACTCATCCCTTCCTCACATCAATGGAAGAATGCGGGAATGACAAACATGCCTTTACATCTACGATCCTTTGGTTTTCCTGATCATGGCCTCGAGCTGATCCCATTGTTCATTTGTTACAATCCTTAAGTCATTAAATTCACCTGCTCTCATCACGTATTCTCCACCATCAAAATTAACAACCTGAGAAAAATTGCCGGTAGAGGGAATTTTTTTTTTTTACATACATTGTAATATAAGAAAAGTGAAAGTCTAATCAAGGGTTATCATAATCTTCACTCCCCATAAATTCTAGCATGAAGATGGGAGAGAGAGAGAGAGAGGAGAGAGAAGAGAGGAGAGAGAGAGAGAGAGAGAGAGAGAGAGAGAGAGAGAGAGAGATTATAAATATAGCATCATAAAAGATTTTCAGAACTGCATGATGTCCTGAAAACAACATTATTTCATTTTCACTTCTTTTCAAAAATATAATACATGTACTGTATTGTTCTTGAGAGTCATACATATATATGGTACATGTACTTGTATATTTTCCAAATAAGAATTAACCCCTGACAATTCTTTTTTTTTTTCAGAACCTATTTAAAGCAAGCATCAAACTACTATACGGTATAAGGTGGGTCTTGACCCCCTGCTCCTTCCCATCAAGACCTGTGGATTTGATTTTGCCAAAACCAACACAGAACTAGAAAATTGATAAGTCAGAAACGGGGTACCCCCTGCCCTTGAATATTTTGAGATAGAGAATTCCCATAACTCTGTAAATCTAAAGAAAGCCAATAAATCTGAAAATCAAATGAGGTCTTTGATGGATAAACAGAATGATTGATTGACAGATGGATAGACAGAATGCATGAATGACAGAAGGAAGACCAGAAGATTGATTGACAGATGGATAGACAGATTGATTACTATAGGGCCCACTCCATATGGCAAGGCACTTACAAAAGAATCTTCAAGGGGGTAAACCTCCATCATTTTTTTTTTTGATAATCCTGAGTCACTTAAATGTTAGAAATACATGTAGTCATTAATTAATGCATAATTCCAACTTACGCTTCCACTCATCCAGTTGGAATAATCACTGACCATGTAGCAGGCCAAGTTTGCAATCTCCGAAACCTCACCCAACCGACCCACGGGTAAAACATCAATCAGTTTGTCCTTGAACTGCCCTGTGGGGTCAAGACGACTAAATGCACCCTGGAAACAATATATACTATATAACAGATCATATAACTGTTGTAGAATCATTAACACCCTACTTGAACCTTGTAAGGTTTTACCTTGCTGAGATTATTCAAACACAAAATACACTCAACACAAAATACACTTGACACAAAATACACTTCAGACAATTGTGTTTACCTGTTATTCAATTAAACACAAAAACACTCACCATAAAATACACTTAATTAACACAAAATACAGTTCTGAGAATTGTGTTTACCTTTTATACAGACAAACACAAAATACACTTAATTCAGCCTCTTGCCTATGTATTATTGTCTATTCTCATTGAGTTACTAGTACATGTACTGAAATGCATCTAAGAAATATTGATGATAGACGACATCGGTAAGTTTCATATCACAGACATACAAGAGTGCAATGCTATCCCCAGCAAGATAGAAAGCTACAACTTCTCTGATGAATACTGTAGATTCCTTATTTCACACAAGTACTTTATATCACGAGTTGACTCTTACATGTTAAGAGAACGTAAATTCACAATTGTTGTGATAAAGAAAAGTGTTTACATGTATTTTAGTACACCATCAAAATAAAAGTGAAAAATTTTATTTTGCGATGGATGCTCCTTATTCTGCGATAATAAATTATTTGCGTTTTATTAGGAATTTACATTAGTCCTAAGTTGTAACACAACAATGAAATACTTGTATATACATGTAGTTACTGTGCAGACTTATATCTTATATTAAGCTTTCATAAATTTATTACAGTGAATATACCAGTAAAAAGTAAGCAAATCCCCACCTTTGTTTCTATTGGTCCAGGGGCTATACAATTGAACCGCATCCCATATCTACCCCACTCTGCAGCTAAAGACCTGAAGAATCAAATGCATCACACAAAATTAAGAATGTCTTCAGCTGGTTATAATTGTAAGACAAACTGAACTACATCAGCTATGTGGGTTTTTTTTTTGTTTATTGTAAACAAACACAACATGACATTCCTATGTTTAAGAGGCTGTCTATGGAAATTTCAGACAGTGTCTATAATACAAATGACACATGGTGTAACAGTTCCCACCGCTTTTTTTTTTCTTCCTAAGTTTTACCTGACAAACAAGTACCACTCACTGTACCAGTGCTGTAATACCAGTAATGTCGTATTTGTCAAATGATGCACCAACAACAGTTGTACCCTTAAAACATTATACAAAAGGTTTTATGAAATATAGCACCCAATACAGTAGTAAAATTAAAGTTTGTTTTTGGAGGCCAAAACATATGTCTCCCCCCCTCTCTCTCTCTTTCTCTCCCCCC
This sequence comes from Ostrea lurida, assembly GCA_903981925.1. NCBI lineage: Eukaryota > Metazoa > Mollusca > Bivalvia > Ostreida > Ostreidae > Ostrea > Ostrea lurida. The sequence continues at coordinate 14,074 of CAJDSM010017568.1, forward strand.
TCCCATGCTGTCAGTTGTAGTTGCGCTAACAAGGTTATTTATGAGGAGTTATAGCAAAATTCTAAGTTCAAAGGCATAACTCCCACAAAATTCAGGAATGAAAATTTTGAGGTAATATGCACAACTACATATGATGTCCTTGCTACTTATCAAGTTTCGTAAAAATCAGAGCAGTAGTTTCAGAGGAGTTGTACTGGTAAGGTTATGGCAAAGTTCAAAGGGGCATAACTCCCAAAAATTTGGGGATCAAAATTTCTTGGTAATGTTACATAGTTTTAGTGGATTTGCACTGGTAAGGTTTATTTATGAGGATTTATGGCAAATTTCTAAGTCCAAAGGGGCATAATCATCCACAAAAAATTAGGGAATCAACATTTCCTGGTAATAAGCACAACTAAATCTGATGTCCTTGCTACATATCAAGTTTCCTAAAAATCAGATAGGATCTAGCAGTTTCAAAAGAGTTGCAATGACAAGGTTATTTATGAGGATTTTCAGTTCAAAGGGGCATAACTCCACAAACATTGAGGGATTAAAAGTTCCTGCTAATATGTACAACTACATACGCAATTACGTTAAGGTATCCCATCAGAAAATGCATGATTAATCTGGTGTGAAATTACACCTCAATTTCACAATACCAAATTTTAATTTGTATCGGTTAAATGCCGAGGACCATACTTACCATACCTTGACTGCGACCGGGGTATCATACATTTCCACATACTAATTACCCGTGACGTCAGCTATGATTACGTAACACTTTATTTTTGGAAAACATCAACAGGTCGTTCTTACATACCAAATTTTCACAATATGCGTGTTACCAGCGGATAATTTATCAATAAGCTCAAAAAAGATATAAAATTCTTAACATGAAAAGTTAGGAGAGCAAGCGCATACTTTCTCTGAAAATGGTAAAAATCAATACAACATATTGACAGCCTCCGCGAATTACCGGAGTTGCCCACAGTCTTTTAGATACCGTACCTTAAAAAGATATAGGTAGGAAGTTGCTCCCAACACTTTTCAAAATATGCATAAATGCAGAATCTATATTCCAAAAAATTGTGTAACTGACTGTAGCAGGTATCGTGAAACTGGCGCATTGTTTACAGGCGATAACCCTCTTTATGCAAATGAGTCCATTGTATAGATGCAGAAAAGGGGCGATTTCAAGGTCGTGATATAATGTAGATATTACATTTGCGCATGATGAATATCGAGAATTTGAGAGTGATGCAATACTACATCTTCGCGAGCCAAGTGTCCGATTCGCTTACTCTACTCTACCCCTTGGCTGATTTAGTCGCGACTGAATTGCCATCTAACGGACGATGCGAGTTATCGCTCTTGACGTAAACACTCGAGTGAACATTGTTTGTTGTTGTTTTTTATTTAGGTGTACATACTTGTTTGCGAACTTATATCCTTTATCTTTCGGGCGTAAATCGCGTATTAAAACTTGCCTTTCTGATCTTAATGATTCTACTTTGGTTTTTATGTCATGCTCAATCAGGTATGAATGACGCAATTTGATTGGATGCCTTGGGAAGTCAAAGCACGGCTTAGAAACTCGACTAAATCTGCCAAGGGGTAGATTAGAGTAAGCGAATCGGACACTTGGCTCGCGAAGATGGCAATACTAAGGAAAAGTGAATTGTATGATAATTTACGTGAAATTTTACAAGTATACATTTTATCTTTTGTTAGCCGTAGTAATAAAGACTAAAAGAGACTCTAATATATGACATTTTCCCTACGATATGACGTTCAACGTATACACTATGACGCAATTTTGCATTGTGACGTCAGATGCCGCGAAGAGCACTAGAGTACATTTAGTACAGTACTGTGATTTTTCTCGGGGAAACCTTAACCTAGCTGCGTATGATAACCTTGGTATATGTCAAGTTTTGTAAAAATCGGATCAGTATTTTCAGAGGAGTTCCACTGAAAAACTTTGTGACGGACAGGCTAAAAACAATATGTCTCTCCTCAAAAGTGTTGGGAGACATAATGATGAATTCATTGAAATTAGAAAGTCCATAAACCAAACACCATTGCCTGATGTTTCCATGACAACCTCTTAACATTTCATGCTTGCTTTGTTAAGCCCTCCACTCCAGTTTTTGCCGCTGCACTTGGTGTGACGAAGCCTGATCCACTGCCAGTATAAATTGTCGTTATGGACAAAAAGGAAGCCCCTGCAATACAGCAAAATGAAAATATTTATCTACTGTACATAACATAATAAGAAAGGCAAAGATTCATCAGACTTTGGTTGGATTTTTTTTTATAGTTATAGTATGTATTGATATGAAATTTATGGTTTTGATTATTGGCTGAATTTTGTACAGTACAGACAAAAAATTTAAATGAATAATGATTTGCATTCTGAGTATGGCAAATTTGGGGAGCATGTGTTATGTACCTTGTTTTGCTTTGATTAGCCTCTTCCCTAATTCTAAGGTTACAATGGCCGTTCCATTGAGGACAATGTCCACCACCGTCCTCCATGCATTAGGGGACAGTCTCTCTGTAGGAGAGATAAAGTTTCCTGCTGCGTTGTTGATGACAATGTTGGGTAATCCGAACTCCTCCTCACACCGATCTACGGCAGCCTTCACGCTGTCTGGGTCACGCACATCAGCAGCAACGGCTAGCACCTAAAAATAGTCATCTAATCAATAGATACAATCCAACAAATATTTAATCTAAACTTAACAGAATATTAATTGTATTTACTTAGTCAACCACATTTTAAGTTTTTAATTTAAAGTCAACAGATTCCATCCATTTTATCTGTGGAGGTTGCTCAGTGTAAAGCATTTGCTTCTTTAAGGTAAATTGTGTGACGTATTTTAGTCAGCCAAGTTCAAGATCTGCTCGTTTTATGGCTCACCGTGTCAAACCTAATACATGTACATGTATGTATAAGTATCGGTAAATGATTGCCTCTTTGCCAAATCTCAACAGGACATAAAACAACCTACCAAACATTTCTCATTTTAAAATCTTTTTTTTTTTCAAATATCAAATAAATGTAAAGCAAACAATTACCTTGTTTCCTGTTGATTGACTTATCTCTTCAGCTGTTTTCTCCAAGACAGGCAATTTTCTAAATTACATAGAAACGGTAAGAAAGAATAGAATGTGAGTATGTGTGCATATGTAAAAAATAAAAAAGATACACAAAGACATTTAGTAAATTTTTAGTACTTTCATTTCCAATCTCCAGAAGCTTTACATATATACATACATGTAGTATAATTAAACCATCTTCATGTTCCTTTTTTTTTTCTTCATTTTTAATGCAAAGTGAAAACACACACACTACACACAAATGATAACTGTTGAAATACAATTAGAAACAAAATATATATGATCCTGTTTCTCCTGTCAAACCAAAAAAAAAATAAGAAAAAAAATTAAACATGCCTGCTGGTGATGACCACTTGGGCCCCTAGCTGGGATAGCATGGTGGTCATTCCTTTCCCTAAGCCGGTTCCCCCACCAGTTATAAAGGCTGTCTTGCCTTTAAATGCATCTTTGGGGAGCATGGGCGATGACATGGCCGGGAAATATTTAGCTTGTGGTCCCATTTCATCTTTTCGTTGACATGATAGGGAAAAATTGCGAAATACTTTCCCATGGTTAGCAATCTGTAATAATGAAAGAAACTGTGCATTGAACACTTGATATAATAATTATCTTTTCATGAATATCAAGAAAAACCACTTGGGGAAATCATATATACTGAATCCTGAGCATATGTTGAAAAATGATTGAACATTCAGGATTTTACTACAAATTAAATGATAAAATAGAAGAATTCAAAATAAAATACTAAAGTCCACTGAATTCATATTTGTAGCTGAAGGAAAGGGTTTTCGCGTTATGATGCAACATTTTCATGAATTAAAAGCAAAGTATTACATTAAAACATGCAGCATTTCCTTTCAACACATATTGTTTGCGTTTGTGAAATATTCTGTATATAAAATAGTTGTATAAACAATTATTAGAATTGGTAATTAGTAACTTTAAGTAACCTTAGAGTAAAGAACTATACATATATGCTAACAGTCCTACTTTTTACACAATCAAATTCAGAATCAGAATGTTTGGCAAATATATGTATCATGGATACTATGCTATTGAAGTTTTTAGCTACTAAAATGAGCTCCTTGGGCTTTTTAATATATAATACATGTACCAAAATATCATCATTGACAAAATAAAAATATTTGAAGATGAAATGTAGACTATTTAAAGACTATTTAAAGAAAACACAAATTATGAATGAATGGGCAATAACTTTTACATAGGATTATGTTTCACTGTAAAAATAAATAGAACTGTTGACAGATTAAGATTTATACATGTAAATATCTACCATCAATTGGGGTCCACCCTTAAAATGCCTTATCATTTTTACCTTTTTCTAGCAAAATTTCCTGACAAAGGGGGGGACCAACCCCCGGATCCCCATCCTCCACCCCTGGAACTGCCAGTAGTAAATTCATACATACATCTCATCTTGCATCTCGTGGTTAGTAGTAATTAATTTCTGTGGAAACAAAGGGTTATTCATATTCAGTCTTTCTTGCCCCCTAAAACGAGGGGGCAGGAAAGACGGAATATGAATAACCCCTCGTTTCCACAGAAATTGGGTAGTAGGTAACATGTTTGACTTTTACATATATCAGGCCCCAAGACCATAAACTGAGGATTAGACTTAAGTCAAAGTTTTGATTACTTATATCTTAAGATTTAGAACACATATGTTTAAAACCATTACAGGGTTTTAAAAAAAAATCAAATGCAAACATATATTAAAAATTTCATTTGCTATTGAAAATTGATTCTCAAGTTAGCTGGATTTGAAATTTATACTTAAGTCTATCTCAGTTTATGGTCTTGAGGCTGCTGTTCTGACAGGATGCTAATTAATCTTTTTGTTATTTTTCAAATTGCTTTCATGATCGACAAGGGACATTTGATTGACATCAGAACAGTTATATTTTGTGGGTGTTGGCTGGGAATTAAGTCTTAAAATGAAAACCGATTGGGGTATACGGTAAAATATGACTGGAAGTATAGGGTAAAATATATGACAGTATAAAGACATTCAAAATCTGGATCTCATGTCAAGTTTGACTGATACGTTTGTAAAACTGTGAAGTCATGCACTATCAAAAAATGTAACATTGATTTTTTAGGGAATAAATGGTGAAAACATTGATTTGATAATTGATTCATGGTTGAGAAACACACTGAGGAAATTCGAGCCATCATCAGAGTAAAGTCCACAATTTCGACCCATAAAATGCCAATAAGTAAATGTCAACGTCATATAAAAATATTCTCTTGCGTTTGCATTTCACATGATCTACTGTCCTCTTAAAATCGTCGAATTGGCCTTACATACACTTTCTTTACTTACATTCTGGCCCCTCAGTTTCAGCAGCGATCGACTGATGGAGGCTGCCATGTTGGTTGGGTTTAAGGGAGAAGCTATTATGTGGGAGTAACGAGAGCTAGAGCAGATCAAGAATGAAAACGAGCTTCCAGTTTAAAAATAGCTATGTTAAAAGAAATGTTAAAATATATTTATATCATTCTTTTATGCTTACACAAAGAACTTTAAGTTACGGTAAATTTTGCATTTTTTTTTTTTTTGTAATTTATATAACCGCTCCCTATATTTTACTTTCACTTTCATTTTGACCAAGGACACAGAAATTGGAATTGCAGCATGATACGATTCTTCCGTAGTACAAGACAAGTAAAGAATTACATTTTGTTAATTTGTATCGTTTCAGTATTTATATATATATACATAGTACATGTAATGCCTACTATTACACTATTGCAGGCCAGGGTTTTGGTTCGTTATTTTTGTGTAACAGGATGGGAGAAAATGCAACGGACCAGACCGGGATTCAAACCCGGGGCCCCTGATTCTCTAGTCAGGTGCTCTACCAACTGAGCTATCTGGCCTCCGGAGATCAAACCCGGCTGACCGCTACACTCCTCCCTCCTAAATTGTCTTTGTCCCCGAAGACACACAACCGGGCGGCCATGCAGGTTCTTTAATATTGTCCCTTAAGTTGCAGGACTTAAATTCACCTGCAATTCCAGGGTTGGTCAACGGCACGGTGCCACCAAATGTAACAAGAAGGGAGAAAATGCAACGGACCAGACTGGGATTCGAACCTGGGCCCCTTGATTCTCTAGTCAGGTGCTCTACCAACTGAGCTATCTGGCCACCGGAGATCGAACCCGGCTGACCGCTACACTCCTCCCTCCTAGATTGTCTTCGTCCCCATGCAAAGACACACAACCGGGCAGCCAGGTTCTTTGTCCCTTAAATTGCAGGACTTAAAATTCTTTAAATTCACCTGCAATTCCAGGGTTGGTCAACGGCACCAAATGTAACAGGAAGGGAGAAAATGCAACAGACCAGACTGGGATTCGAACCCGGGCCCCCTGAATCTCTAGTCAGGTGTTCTACCAACTGAGATCTTTTCATACTGATGTATTACAACCTTTTATAATGTATCATCATTATCATCATTATTTTGAATTACCCAGATTGCATTTAATCTATATTTAATAATCTAGTCATGCAATTAATATGTTATTTATTTCAATATCATTTAATTTTATTTCAGCATGACTAACCTAGCGCGATTCTCATTGGTTAACAGAATTGAGGTGATTTTTCGATCAACTTACCTGAACAACAAATACAGTCTAATGAACATTATTTTGTTGTAATATAAATAAAATGATAAGAAATAAATCTTATATTTTTTCGGGTGATATGCAGGTTATCACCGAGATTTTAGACGGTAAAACTTTCATCAATGCGCTTCACCGCATTGATGAGTTTTACCGTCTAAAATTCGGTGATATGCATCACCCGAAAAAATATAAGATTCATTTCTTATGTCAGTTTGTCATCTGTGTTATGTTTTATCAATGTATAGTGCTAATAATGTTATTTGCCATATTCCAAATCAAAAGAGCTATCCAGGTCGATATTTCCGGTCCAGTCACAAATTTTCTGCTCTCCTATGTCACAACTCTTGTCCCAGCGTGGCCACCCCAATAGCAGGTTGTCCTGCCAGGGGCGATAAATAATGTGAGTTGTATGTCTTTGGCAACGAAGACAATTAAATCAAGGAGGGAGAAATGTAGTACTGTAGTAAGGACTTTACGGACGGTATATCTGCTGGATAGCTCAGTTGGTAGAGCACCTGACTAGAGATACAAGGGGCCTGGGTTCAAATCCTGGTCCGTTGTATTTTCTCCCTTCCTATTACAATTGTATATTCTCTTTGGAGAAGTGGACAGGCATAGCCTAATAACCCGTCACGTGTACAAAATCAGGTTCATTGCTAATCTTTCATGTCTACGCTAATACTCTGTTTAATCTCGGTTGAGATTCGGTTCAGCTGGATATTCGGAGAGGCGTCAGTCCAAATATCCAGCGGAACCGAATCTCAACCGAGATTAATACTCTATTATACTCTGAAGTACATGTATGTACTACTTTCTAGTTTCGGTGCAATACATATGTGTATTGTGTAAGGGGGGGGGGGGGGGGGGGGGGAGAGGGGGGGTAACAAAAAAATTAGTAAGGCAAAGTTTCAATCCACCTCCTCATTAAATGATTTATTAAGTCATGATTCATTGTAGTACTTGCCAGCTATTGCCAGAAGAGGATACTGTGAAGCAATTGCAGAGCTCACTGAAGGAGAAAAGAAAATTATATCTGTGCTTCAGTGCAAGTTCCCATCAGCCACAAAAGTAGAAGCTCAGGATATATCAGGTAATCTGTATATTAGATTTTAAACATACATAGGCGATATAAATTTTTTGTTAATTTTCAAATTCAAAGGTCAAGGTCTAACTTACATACGGTGATCCCCCGCTATATTGCCCCCTGTTATAATGCCACCCCCGCATATCGCCAAAAAAGTTCTCAGTCACATTTTCCTTACTACGTAGTAAAACCCCGTTATAATGCCATCCCCCACATACCGTCATCCACCAATGTATTTACAGGTACCAAATCTAGCTGAAATCTGAATTAATATAGTATTTAGTTAGATATCATGGATTTTTGTGTACCTGGATAGTGCTTTCATTTGTAGATGGATGTCTACGAAACTTTGGGAAGTTGTAAGTAATAGGAAAAGCTTGGATGGGATTGATTTTTAGTGACATCTGTCAACTCAAGGGGGACCACTTTTTTTGGAAGGGAGACTGAGTTGAATATCATGGATTTTTGTGTATAGCATATTGTCGCCTGTATGGTGCTTTTATTTGTGAATGGATTTCCTCGAAACTTTGGGGAGTTGTAATGTAATGGTAAATGCATGAAAGGGATTGACATTCAGGGGTCGACTTTGAATTTGGGGTATTGTGAGTGCTCTCACTAAGTTTTTGTCTTTACAAGACATTTCTTTTGGCACCAGAATTATTGACCTTGAACTGTAACATATACTTTTTAAAAACTTTAACCTGGCTATATATTTTGAACCAAGTGGGGATTAGAATTTGATATTTCATATTTGGATGCCGACTGGTTTCAGAAATTAACCTTCTTAACTAAAAGGACATGGGTTATGTAGAGTCATATGCTTCCCAGCGAGCTATGTTGTCTTCTAACAACTCCTGTTTCAATGGCATACTTCTATTGATAGGATCATCAAATTTAGTGCAAATATTCCCCATGTGTGTTGATGCCGACTCTATTTTGAAAAGTTATGATGCTTCGTCTCAAGCTTTACTGTATCGGAGTGAAATTTTTCTTCGGTTTGACCTTTTAACAAAGCCATGATATTAGAACTGACATTTCAAAAATACACTTTGATTTCAACAAAATGTGAAGAACGCTATCAGAGCAATTTGAATGGCTAGATCTTTTATTTAATTTACCATTATGATAGTACTCAGTATATTGGATGGATTTATTTTGCAGAGTGAGCTTTGCTTTCATTGTGCAATGAAATTCATATTACATAATAGGTGATCTTCTACCTATAAAGTGAGCCAGTTCCCTAAATGTTGTCAGTTTCTTGTTTGTTTGTTTAAAAATACCATTCATGTATGTCCCTCACACCTCTCCATGATAATAACAAATGATGATGTTGTTGTTGTTAAACGATGATGATGATGATCAATGCTGTTGCTGATTTCTGGGTGTGTTTTATAATTGTGTAGGTGGATGTGGTGCAATGTACACTGTCTTTGTGGAGGCAGAAGAATTCAGAGGACAGAGAACAATAAAACAGCACCGCATGGTGAATGAGGTACAGTTCAACAAGTTCAGTTATATCAATGACATATAGATAAAGTTTGTAGTGCTTGGTACAATGCCAAACTATGGTCCAAGTGGGCCAAAAGTATTGAAACAATCAAAAGTCTGGTGTCAATTTTCCTTGATCTGAAATGTTTGTTTCTTGTTTTAATGGTAAGTAAATATTAAGTACCAACAAAAATAAAAGCTACTTGTAAATATTTTTAATACATTTTTCAGTGAATTTTCATGCAAATCCTCAAAAACACAAACTTTGGATCCCCAACAATAACAACAAACCCATGTTTAATTGTTTATGTGTGCTCCCTTACTTAGGCCCATAGCCCTTGGTTGAGCATAGGCCATCGACAACACCTCGCCAGCACACTCGGTTCTGGGCTAATCTCATTGCTCCAGTTGATCCCCTGTTCTTTAATCTCTGGCTCAGTGTCTCGCCTCCAGCTGTTGTGAGGCCATCCTCTCTTCCTCTTGCCCTGCAGGTTCCAGGTTAGGGCTTGGCATGTGGTGCTGGCTTCGGGTTTCCTTAGAGTATGTCCGATCCAGCCCCACTTCCTTCACAGAATCTGCTCAGCCACTGGCTCCTGTCCCGCTCGCTCCCACAAGTCTTCATTTCGTATTTTGTCTGGCCATCTGATGTTGTAAATGCGCCTCAGGCAGGTGTTGCAAAATGCTTGGATCTTGAACAGCATTGTCTTTATCATCTGCCATGTTTTGCATCCGTAAAGAAGGACAGATTTATACGTTGGAATTAAAGAGCGCATTTTCGTCTACCTACTGATGTGTTTTGAGGCCCAGATGTTCTCAACATTATGAAAGCCCTCTTGCCTTGCCAATCTTGCTGTGACGTTTCGGTCTGTGCCCCCCCCCCTGCTTGTCAATCACACTTCCCAGGTAGACAAAAGACTCCTCTCTGATGGGCTCTCCACCAACTGTGATTGGTGTGGTGGCAGTGATGTTGATCTTCATCAGCTCAGTCTTTTTTCTGTTGATTTTAAGCCCTGTCCCTCTGATTGTTGTTTCAAGGCGAGTGGTCTTGTCCTGCTCTGGGAGTAGCTGTGCGACAGGATCGCCAGGTTATCTGCAAAGTCGAGGTCATCCAACTGTGTCCGACCCCCCCCCCCCCCCCCCACTGTATACCGTTTTCCCTGCCTGTTGTAGTGGTCTTCAAGATCCAATCAATGACCAGGAGGAAGAGGAACTGCGACAGTAGGCAGTCTTCACCCCGAAACTGTCTGACAACTGGCTGGCCTGGACGATCCTGCAGCTCATTTCCTGTAGGTCAGCGGATGAGGGAGATGATCTTCTGGGAAACTCCGTAATGTCTCAGCAACTTCCCAAGCGTCTCTCTATCTAAACTGTCAAATGCTTCTCGTAGTCTATGAAATTGACGCAGAGGGGGGAGTTCCACTCTAGTGACTGCTCAATGATGATACGTAGGCTGGCGATCTGGTCAGCACAGGACTATTCCTGTGGATGCCTGCTTGCTGGTCTCGGAGGTTTGGGTCAACTGCCTCCTTCATCCTCTCTAGCAGAACTCTGTTGAGAACCTTGCCCGGCACTGACAGGAAGCATAATCCTCGGTAGTTGCTGTAGTCCCTGAGGTCTCCTTTTTTGGCAGTTTGATGACGAGTCCTCCTTCCATTGGGCTGGTACCTCTCTTCTCTCCAGATCTTGCTGAAGAGGCTGTGTAGAATGGTGACAGTGGTTTCCGTGTCTGCTTTGATGGCTTCTGCTGGTATGTTGTCCGCCTGCAGCTTTCCCATTCTTAAGTGTTGCGATGGCCTACCTGATCTCTGCACAGTTGATGGGTAGCTGTCTCTGCTGGTGGTATGTCTGGTGGTGCTTCAGGGGAGGGCGGTTCAACAACTCCCTGAAATGTTCTGCCCATCTCTTCAGCTGTTCCTCGGTTGCTGTCAGTGGGTTGCCATCCTTGTCTTTTAACTGGCTTGTCTGTGTGCTGGAACTTGCCTGCCAGCTTCTTGATTGTCAGGTATAGGTCCTTTAGGTTCCCTTGACCACTGCATGTTCAGCCAGTTCCTCAATATACATGTGTCTTCTTGTCCTTCTTGAAGCTTTTCTTCACTTCCCTGTCAGCTGCTGTATACTTTTCTTGTGATTTTGCCTTAGCTGCTCTTGTTCGGCTCATGTTCAGTGTAGCTTTCTTCTCTTTCCTTATCTCTATTTTCTGGATAGTATCAGAAGAGATCCACTCTTTGTGTTGGGTCTTCTTTTTTTCTAGAACCTCTTCACATGTGTCAAGCCAGAGTGCTCCCTGTGCAGCAACATTAATTGTCCATGAACTTATAACTGGAGTGTAGGAATGATATGTTAAGAATACATCCTGTAGAACAAGGGCAGTAACTCTATGTATGCTCTTGATTGGGATAAAAAAAAAAATATCTTAAAGCAAAGTATTGATAAATTCACAGTCAGGAAATTACATCGCTTGCAGTTGCAAGTACACTTTATAGTAAATCAGAACGTAGTGATGTAAATCAGGAAGGCCTCTACCAAAAATTGTAAATTTGGTGATCCCAAGATAGGGGTTCTGATTCCAGGATGGGACCAAACTTAAAATGGCACATATTGGTATATATCATAATTATCCCCCCCCCCCCCAACAAGTTTTGGGGGTGATACTGGAATTGGTTGTCAGTCTGTGGACGCAATATATGGGTTCTGGACTCTAAAGTGGGGTTTTTTTAGGGTTTTTTTTTTTTATAATTTACAATAAATATTGTGTTTTAGCTTTTTTTTTAATTCAAATTTTATTCATTTATTTTGGTATTGTATTTTTGAAGGGTTTTTAAGTTCACTATAGGGCTTTTGTTGAAAACATTGTCATTTATACAGTTAACCATTGAGAAGTATTGAATTAAATACCAACTTTATTTCACATATTTTACGGAAGATACACAGGTTTTGTATATGTATAGAACTTTATCTATGGCGGTAGTGCTACTAAACTAGTTAGTGTCTCAGTCCCCCTCACCACACCCTCATGCTGCTTAGATCTTACTGAAGGAGTTGATATGTAATTGACTGTAGTTTTTCTCTCCATATGTATAATCAGCTTATACATTAGTGCAATAGACGTAATCTGGACCCTTGGAACTACTTTTACACCACTTAAACTAAGATTCACAGACCTGTCTGTTGAATTTAGCTAGATACTTAGTCCTTTTTCAAAAATTCAAGTTACGTAAATTCGCTGATACTTTTTTGATCATTGATACCACTCTTCAACATCAAAGCACAGGGCTTGTGTAGAAAAAAAAATCAAGACACCCCCTAATAAAATTTATTGATTTTTTTCTACACAACCCTTGATCACAAAGATCATCCAGTGTTTTTTTCACTAAATTGGGACTGGGGGCTGGGGCCCTTTCAATTGGGAAAAAGCGACAAAACAAGAAAAATTGGGAAAATTCATAACATGAAGTAAAGCCATTTAAACCTACTTTCATATATTTCACAGGGGCAAACAATCGCGAATCTGGTACAGGGGCAGAACTATTGGTCTCATTTTCACTTTTATCTGATTCTGAGCCACTCTATCAAAGGTGTCAGTTTCTTAAAATCAATTTCAGTCCTCATTCCCGTACACTTCATTTTTCGATCTCTAATAAGTTCGGGTCGATATTCATATTTCCATAATGGCCGTCCTTCATGGCTTTCCGATGACAGACTCGTGTATTAAAACACTTTTTAAATAGGGTAAAATCAGTTTGTCAAAATGTAATTTTTTGCTTCAATTTACTTTAATCACATACTGAACACTCGATATCACATATCAGTACACACAAACATATTATTAATGAATACACTTCATTCCCGGTGAGGCAAGGCAAATATTTACTGAATAAAAATAAAAGCAACATTATTTTTGAGATGTAATCGGAAACCACCTATTTTTTTTTTTTACTTAAATAATTTTCTTACGGAAAATGGCCGAGTAGTTACGAATGGAGGTGAGGCATTTAGATAACTCGAATATTTAGGGGGGGGGGGGGGTTGTTACGATTGGGAATTTTCCCCCTCAAATTTGGGAAAATATTAGGAAATTTAGGATTATGACTGGGCCGAATATCGGCCCAAATCGGGCCCAAAAAAACACTGTCATCTACAGCCACACATAGTTTTCACAAGTTTGGTGTTACAAACAAATTAATCACCTGTATGTGTGCTGAACAGCCTTTTAATACTCCTAAAATTGTTAATTGATCACTGATTGCTGTGTAATCATAAATAAAACACCTCCATTTACCTGAGCAGTTACAGATTACAGGAAACAACCTTTAATAGTCTCAGGGGTTTTTCATACTTTTAATAGCAATATTCGAAAAATGGCAGTCGTATTTTTTTTCCTGTTGAAATTTTGAAATGATGGGAGATTTTAACTTTTAGCGGGAGGGACGGGAGAGGGTCTCAAAATCAGGAGATTTTATCTCCCGCCGGGAGAATCACATGTATGCTATTGAATTTAGAATCAAAAGGTCAAGCAGACTGGTTATTGAAGTAGCAAAATGGTTTCTGTGCTCTAGAGCATTATTCTTTCTACCTAGAGTCACCATATCATATATATAGACTTCTCATGGGACAAAAATTTGGAATCATGAGGTCAAAGGTCAAGTGTACTGGACATGAAAGTAGCAATATGGTTCCCGTGCTTTAGAGCATTATTCTTTCTACCTAGAGTCACCATATCGTACATATGGACGGCCCATGGGATGAAGATGTTCCCTATTTAATTTGGGGTCAAAAGGTCAAAGGTCAAGCACACTGGGCATGGAAGTAGCAATATGGCTTCTGTGCTCTTGAGCATTAATTTATTCTTTCTACCTAGAGTCACCATATCATATATATAGACTTCTCATGGGACAAAAATTTGGAATCATGAGGTCAAAGGTCAAGTGTACTGGACATGAAAGTAGCAATATGGTTCCCGTGCTTTAGAGCATTATTCTTTCTACCTAGAGTCACCATATCATACATTTGGACTACCCATGGATCATAGATGTTCCCTATTGAATTAAAATTGGTAATTGTGACATCCTCATGTAAGTGAAAAAATCTCATTGACAAGCAGGACGTTAAACAATTAATATAATCAATCAATCAGACCATAAAAAGTAAACATAGTTAGTGAGAGCTCCTTTGCCAAATGCTTAGCATTTGAAGGTGAGAGTCATGGGGCTTTTGGAAATGATCTCATGTCACGGCAGACATTGGCATATTAAAAAACCCTCACTGAGGGCTAAGCATAGGTCTAAATTTGTAGTACTTCACCTACAATTGATGACGTCTTAATATGAGTGATAAATTCTTAATAAATGACCGCTTTTCACTGTTCAAAGCTATATGTAGTTCTTCCACTCAAGCTAAACAATTTGAAACTTCTTATATGTAATGATTTATATTATATATTACAGGCATTAAAAGAAGAAATCAAGGACATGCATGGATTAAGGATAACAACTGGAGTGCCTGAAGGATAAGAACAATTTTCAAAGCTCATCAGAAGATGGAAGATTTTTAATTATAATATAGTATACGTATAAATGTATAATCGTGTACTTGAATGCCTTGTTTTTGATATGAGTACTGTGACAATTGTTTGAATCGGTATATGATATTAAAATGAACTATCCTTGTACTTTGTGGATTCTTTGGGAGATTTTAATCATTTGTAAAGATGTTATAAAGTGTATCACAATGTAAACACTGAATGTAGATTGAGCATATTCTTGCTGTGGTACAAACTTGGGGGGGGGGGGGGGGTAACATAAGCTGGAATCAGTAATTTTGTAATGTCAGCAGGAGGTGTCTATACTATATACCAGTGACCACTATATTAAAAAGAAAAAAAAAACTTTTACAGATTAATTTGTTTTTATATTTGGGGGTGGTATGATAGACCTTTCCTATTGTCAATACAGTCAAAATTACTACTACATTACTGGAAGTATACACCAACACAGATTTCAGGATGTGGAGTAGATGTAGATCATTTTTAATATTCTGGAAACTGTTTATAAATTCCAGTCTACACACTTTAACTTGCAAGCCTTCTACCTCATCAAGCCTAGCTACTACCTCAAATTGTCAAAAGGTTGGAAGCTAAGAAAAAGTGAGTGTTCAATGCATTTTGAACGAATCAAACAACGTACGACTTCCTTAAAAAATGAAATCATGTACAAATTGTTTACGACAAAACCGGAAGCTCATGCAGACATGCTGCAAAATCGTTCAGAAGAGGGTATTTTCTGGATTTCTACGTGATAGCATTGTGAATTTACCATACAGTAAGTAAAAGTGTTGGCAAATTACCCTATTCAAACAAATACTTGTAAACTTTATTTGGACTGACGCCTCTTCCAGTCTGAGTGGCCGTCTCAAAAATCAAAACAAAACCACTACTCACTCGAGTCACTGATCACTGGCACTAGCCTAGGCCACTGTGAAAGAAAAAGTGGCTCGTTATTCGCTTGTGAACGCTTCATTGGGGAAGTCGGGGGAAAAGGCGAAAATAATTGATAGAAATTAAAATAAATGCAAATGTAACAGGAAGGGAGAAAATGCAACGGACCAGACCGGTGCTCTACCAACTGAGCTATCTGGCCACCGGAGCTGAGATCGAACCCGGCTGACCACAAAACATAATTCTCCCTCCTTAAATTGTCTTCGTCCCAGAAGACACACAACCCAGGTTTTTGCCTCTGGCAAGACTTTCACCTGCAATTCCAGGGTGGTCAACGGCCGGTACATAGAATTACCGAAATACCCTTGATTTACCGAAATACCCCCAGAAAACACCGAAATACCACCCCCCCCCCCCCCTAACCTACCGAAATACCCGGGTTTTTCATTTCATATTATTGTAATATCAAGGGTATTTCGGTAATTCTATGTACCCATCAACAGCAACCAAATGTAACAGGAAGGGAGAAAGTGTAACAGTCAGCCAAGTTCGATCTCCGGTGGACAGATAGGTGTGTAAGGGAGCATCTATCTATGGGGAAAATTTTAAACTCTATTGTAATTGGTTATAACTTGAAAAGCATCAGAGATATTGACACGAGATCTTCAGAGGCATGTACTGAATGTTACAGGCAATATATGCTATATATACATTCAATATGGCCCCTGGGGTCAACTCCACCCCCCAGGAACGGGAAATTGCTGAATATCTCGAAAATCATTGAGATCTCCACCTCTATACCATATAAATTTTTATTCCTTGTGTCAGGGTTAGTGTTGTAAAATCGGACAATATTTACTATTGATTATCGAATTGAATCGACAGTATATACACGATTGATTATAAAATCGATTATTTGAACTTCTGGACACGAGATTTTTGCCACATCAGGATTCTCGCATACGCTCGCCATTACAGGGTACAAGAATGATGAAATATGTCCCCCTAAAACAGGAAGTGCCCAATTATCTCGAAAACCGTTGCGATCTTCACCCCTAAACCTTAACCATATATATTCTTATTCATTGTGTCAGGGAGCATCAGATGGTATGTAGGTCATGCATACATGTGATAATTTTTAACCCCAAATCTGTACAATACCTTTGAAAAAGCGTGATTTTGAGTGAAAAATCTGTTACGCAAGTATGCAAAATGTGGTACTAAATCCCAAGACTAAATCTATACAGACAAATATCAATTACCGTATAAAATGTTTCATATGTCTATAAAAGTATTAAGCTGAGAAATGTTTGCACAATTTCCATAATTTGATTGTATACGTGACCTTTAAATACTTCATCACTCCTAATTTTCTTTGCATACATACCTTGCAATTTCGATTTGAAAGATTAGAGGAAATTCGGATGATCACATTTGGTGACACACTTAACTTAAAATTAAAGTTATCATAGTTTTTTATCAATTATTCTTACAAAGCATTTAATAATTAAGGTTTTAAAATGTTTTCAAAGGAAATTGATCTGGTTTAATTTATTTTTAACCTCATGACACAGCCTAGTGATTTAATTAGGCTGCCTAAAGTTAACTCTACGTTTAACGTCACCTCATAAATTCAAAACCTATGAGGGAGGGAGGGGGAAAATAAACAAACAAAAATTTTAAACACATGTGTATATTTATAGAAAATAACCTATTCAATCAACAATTTCACACATTGAATACACATTGTATAATATTCAAGTCTTGAAGTAAATCGAAATCACCCAATTTAGTGACCAAAAAAAGTAATATGTCAAAGTAGATGCATCGTAGGGTATGATTTTCAAGTCCAGGTCAATTTTTGCGTTTTCCCAGCAAAGATTTTTTTCCTTCATATCCTTTTTGCAAATACACCATGTAGATTGGGCGAACAAAGGAGTGGCTTGCGATAACATCTTATCTACTTTCAATCTGGATTTGTTTGTTATTTTAAACGACAATTTCGCTGAAACCTAAGCATGCGGGTGACGTTAAACGTAGAATTAACTTTAGGCAGCCTTATTTTTATCCCTTTAGCCTTTATGCAAAAGGTGTCAGGTATCATTGGTAATTATCAATGGAATAGGTTCAAACCACTTAATTGACCTGTTGTGGACACACCTTTTGTCCATGATCTATCAAGCATATCGAAGTCCCACAGTACAGAAATGGATTGCGTAATCAAAACAGCTGTTCTCAAGACTGAATTTAAAGGATTTGCACAATTTATCATTTAGCATGAATTTTTGTGTACAGTCTGTACAGCGTGAATTCCATTAAGAAAGTGTACATTTTTTTGTACAGTCTGTACATATCACATGTCTAGTCATGACCATACGGGGTGGTCCCATACCCTTAAACCGGAATTGTCTGAATATATCAAAAACCTTTGAGATCCCCACCCCTAAATCATATATATTCTTATTCCTTGTGTCATGACCATATGGGGTGGTCCCATCCCTTCTGAAACAGGAAGTGCCCTAATTTAACACAACTCACTGAGTGCCATGCTTCATTTGGGAAACTTTATAAATGCCCCGATTATAATTACATCTTGTTCTTAAGGATTTTTTTCTGTGCATGTACGGTACGATGTGAATTACTGGAAATAAGCACCAGTGCTTTCATGGGATATCCTTAGGTATAAATCCATGATACATTTGAATTTCATTTTATGTTAACTTTATACTTTATAAATACAGGGTGTTTCATAATATATGTTACATTTTTAACTTTAAATATCTGTGTTACTTACCATACTTTTTACACACACCATATATCATTTTAAACACCAAATTCAACATTCTTATTTTGGTGAAAAAGTTCATGAAATTATTGCATCATCAACCTTAACATTGTAACAGGAATGATGATGTCACAGTTTGAAGCTTTTCGATGTGATTTAACCGATCAACAAAGTATGAAATTGTAAAACAGTACTCTACTACCAATATAAATCATCAAAAATCATTCAAAGGTAAATGAAAGAAAATATGCTATTAAGGAGAAACTTATCAGGAGGTTAGTAACAAAGTTTGAGAAGATAAGCAGGGACAGTATGTCAAAGAAGATTGGCATCCCGGGAAGACAGGGGACTTCAAAACCAATGACTTTATCAATGAAGTGACTTCACTTATTGAGAGCCTAATCAATTCTCCCTAACTTGCAGAGAAAACATGGCAATGTATAAACTGTTTGGTTTCAACAGATAGAGTTACACCTCATGCTTCATTTTCTGTCTTACACTGGTTAGAGAAAACATTTTTGGACAGATTAATATCATACAGATTCAAAGAGTAAGGCTCTCGCATTCACCAGATCTAAAACCTTTGGACTGACTCTTTTCTATTAGGATTCTTAAAAGAGAGGGTAATACAGCCCAAACTACAGTCAGACACCGAACGAACTCAAAAGGAACATCAATTTTATATTTAGGAGTGTCTTATTAAACATGTGTGATAATGCGAAAAATATCCAAAACAGCTTTCTCTTGTTGGTGGAAAAGACTGTAGTCATTTAGAATATTTCCTGTAAAATGTGACGTTATGAGATTGGATATGATAAAAATGACGTAATTAAGAAATTTGATAAATTTCAGTTGTTGATTCAAATGTCCACTTAAATTTGAAAATAAGGTTCAGTATTATTCACAACGAATCTAATGGATACATGTAGTTATATATAAAAACATTTATCTTTATCTTAGTTCCCGTGTTGTTCAATTATAGATTCAAAACGTAACATTATATTATGAAACACCCTGTATATGTCTAGTCTTATGATTTGCATACTATTTTACCTGATATGGATATCTGCATTTTAATTTATATTTCATTATTCTTGTCATTTTAATGTGCTATTAATATCACTCTATATCATTGATTTTTACCCTGAATAAATCTATCTATCTATCTACCGTGTGAATTACAGGCATGAGTTGGCGTGGACACAGACGGCGCTATGATGGGGAGAGACACATGGGATTTCAGGATAATGGCAGAGGCAGGGACGATGCTGAGGGAGACATGGATGAGGGCTATCAGCATAATGATGGATGGAGACAGAGGGGTCGTGGCAGGCCTAATTATAGACGGGGCTATGGTAGAGGAAGTCAGGAGGAAGGTATTATACAGTGTATACATGTTTTAAAAAATCAAAATTTGAAATTATCATGTAATCTCAGTTTTTTAACTCATCGATAGTTTCAATGTAAGAAACTTACAGTAAAATCAACTAGCAATGCAGTCCTGACTACTAACGAAAATTATCAGCCCTTCAGACAAAAATTTGTTAAAACCCTAATGCACCCTGCTGGCATGTTTATCCCTGCTTTTAAAAGATTAAGAAGCATACTGTTTTTTCCTGTGTGTTTGTCTGTCCAAAACATAATGTGATTAGGGCTCTCATATGTCATATACATTCCTTTTCACGTTAAGAACTTTCTTTTGATAACAAAGTTTTTTATTCTGATCTTGACCTTGGAGTTTGACCTATATGTAGTTTTAAAGGAAAGTTAACACAGGCAATATTTCTTGAAAAATTTGTAATTTAGGACCTTTCATACATGTGTTTTGTGGATAGGTCTTTATGACATTTCATGTGATACCATGATCTTCATCTTTGTGACCTTGACCTTTGAGTTTGACCCAGATTTCAAAACCAACCTCCTTCATAATATCTGAATGTTCTTATGTTTCATGATGATGATGATGACGATAAATATTTCACTCAGCATTTCTTTTAATTCCCAAGGCAATAGACGTGGAAGACGTCCCCCAGGTCTAAGAGGTAGAGACATTGGGATGTTTTATGCAGCTCGCGGCAGGGCCAGGAAAGAAAGAAGAGAGTTGGAAGAGGTAACTAGTGCTTACTTCAGAAATGACAACACAGGTTGAGTGGACTTACAGTGGACATCAAAATATTTTATGTAAATTCTTTAAGAATTAATGGCTTACTGTCAAAATGTGTTAAATCTATATGGTCCATATTAATTTATTTTAAAATGTATAGTACAGAATTACTTTAATGCAACTGAATTAGTTTTATAAAGTTATTAACTTTTTCTTAATTACATGCTTGAAAATATTTGCATGTATAAGAAAACAGTGAGAAGACTATCTTAAAGTGAATATATTTGGATTAGAAGATGGACAAAATTTGGGGAAATTGGAATCCTACAACTTTAAGATATGGAAATGTGTGGGTATACTGTTATCCAATTATCAAGTCATTGTATATTTGTATGAGCAAGATGATATAGGTGAGCACTGTGGCCCATGGGCCTATTTATTTATCATAATTATCATTAGCTATCACAAAGGAAAGTTTTTGGTTTTTATATGTGTATTGACAAGAGATATTTACCTTGAAATCTTGTTGAGAGTTTTAATTGTTTAATGGTATCTTAGAGACCCTTTGTTGCCATGGAATCCAGTGATATGGACAAAATAAAGGAAGTTTTAAATTCTGTGAAGGATACACCTAAAGAAAGGTAAATATCAGCCATAATTAGTAGGACTTGACAGTTTATAGTAATGATATCAATACAATGTCAAACTGTCTAAAGGGTTAATGAGATTCATTACTTATTATTAATGAAACCATCTAAAAATCTTCTGAATGAATACATTTATTGAAAGGGATGAGTTAAAAATAATCAAAATTTTATTCAATGCACCTCTAACAAACTTAGTTTGTAAGAGTAATATTAAATGAACAATACCAATTTGTCTTATGTCCAGCTCAAAATGCACTTTTTTTCTGGTACATACATTGTTTTACTATCATTGATGCAAATTTGTAAAACCCTTGTGGCAGCATTATATCCATTAGTAGGATAGATTTAGGGACTATTTGTTTTGACAAGAACAGCATTTTCAGTTTCAAACACACTCTTCTAGTTTTGTTTCGTCAAAATTTTTATAGATATATAATTATTGTCATTGTTCAAATTCATTGAATTAGAACCATATGGTTTTTTAATTTGGCCTAGACATTTATTTTAATATACATTTTCAATCACAAGCACTTGATTGATTTCTCAAATATATATAATTTGAACAAATTTTCTTCCTGTTAACAAAGTACTGTAAATGGTTTCAATTGCACAGGGCTAAAATTTTGTGATTTTCATCTTACATTCAGAGTTCTTGAAATCTTTCAGTCCTGTCGGCAAGACCGATAAAAACATCCAATGTCCGATTAATTCTGGCTCTGTCGGTCCAAATGACCAGTAGATGTTGACATAACAACTTTTGTAAATCCAACTAAATTCCATACAAATTCCCTACGACCAACTTAATTGTAATCTGTTAAACGCTTTTCGTAACCTGAAAAAGGCTTTACAATGTTTGTAAATGCCATGCCCTGATCAATGTAAACATGTGGCCGATAAAATTTGTAAACGGCTTAACCCGTGGGGGTCCGGGTTAGAATTAAGGTCCCCAGCATCCCTTGCGTGTCGTAAGAAGCGACTGAACTGAATGCCCAGGTCATTTGGATGAGACCAGAAAAACCGAGGCCCCGTGATCAACAGCAAGTGTGGCACGGAAAAAGATCCCTCGCTGCCCTGAGGTTGCTGAGCACAGGCCTTCACCGTTCTCGAGTGGTACGTAAAACAATAAATATTCAATGTACACGGCGCTAGGCCAGGTAAGAAAATTAAATAAGGTGACCAGTCAGTTGTAAAGAATTATGAAGAAAATCGCCCACCACGTGAATTCAAAGAAAGTTGGAAGGAGAGGAGGATTGATAACACAATAAATGAAGTAACAATTTAATGTTTAGGGTTTTTTTTTTCTGGACTGATCGAGATCTCTCTGGACTGACAAACTTCAAATGGTAGTCAGTCCTAATGACTGACTGCGGAAAAAAGATTTCAAGAACTCTGTACATTATTTCACGATGGTTTTAATTGCGCAGAAAGTAAAGAGACTGGATTATAATTCATATCCCCAAATACATTGAACAGCACTTTGCAATGGTTTTATTTTTGCGATCGTTAATGTAATTGCAAATGTAACGAAAATAAAACCCATGTGAATATTTCCCCCTTTAATAGTATTGACAATAAGTTGTGTACAGGAATATTTTTATTTATCAAATGTATTTAAAACATCAAGAGCCTGTGTGTTCAATATATTTCAGGCATTACCATAAATTTCATGCCCAATTTTTGTTGGATAATAAGGATGTGAGGTTTTATCGATATAT
>CAJDSM010017568.1:37302-51548 GCA_903981925.1 Ostrea lurida
CGATTTGGTTAATTTTAAACATTTATTTTTATTAGAAAACTGTAGAATACAAATTTCGAAAAAATCAGATTCAGATGATAATGAAATGACTCCAACCTATGTCAAGAAAATGAAAGTATTACTATGAGAATATATGTAATGTGTTGAGTTACTAATAAACAACAACATTTTCAGAACATTAACAAATCATACTTTCTGTGTAAACATACTTTTTGTGAATTTACATAATGTCTATATGCCGGTTTTTCAGGACATTTTTGTGCTAACACACGTAGGGAGTGCTGAAAATAAGAGAAAAATAAGAAAAAATGCAATGTCCTAGAATATCGTGATATTATCACGATATTAAGAAAAAATACCGTGATATATCGCGATACAAAATTTTTGGCGATACCCATCCCTATTGAATAAGAAAAAAAAGTAATTTATTTTCATAAAATGTTTATCAATTTTGTAGGCTGCATGACAACACAGGAAGATGGAGACCTAGAACAGCTCCAAGCTCAGGGAGAGCAACCACTGCAACATGTAGTCAAGACGAGAAAAGTACATGGAGACCAGTCTCAGGAATCAAAGTGGAGAAAAATACAGACCTGGAAGCCAGCAGCCTCGAGGAGGAAGCTAGTGGATGGGGATCGGTAGACTCTGAGGAAAAAAGAGTAAAGAAATTCAGAGCTAGTGGGATTAGAGCAGAGAAAGTGTCATCTGATAGCAGTCAGCCAACATCTTCATCAAATGCAGCAGAAGAAGATATTTTGGAGGATCTCATGCCAAGTGTTGAAGATTTGAAAGAGTTTTCTGAGGATCTTGACCAGATTTTACCAGCAAACTCTGATTTAGGTCAGCAATTATATTCAAATTATTATCTGATTTTCCATGGTATCATTGTGTCTTTGTCTGATGTTGGATAATAGTAAATTCTTATGTATTGGTTAGAAGGGTGACAGTTTTTGCCCCCCCCCCCCATTCCCCCTTGATGTGAACTTTGACCCAATACTAACTATATGTAAATATTTTATCATACCAAACAGTTCCAGCAAATACATGGAATAGATAGTGATGTCAAATGGTGATTGTCTGTTTCAATACTTAACAATTGAGAGCATTGTAAATCACCTTTGGTAATTGGAATCACGGTCCTTTAGAATTTCTTTAATAGATATCCCCCCCCCCCCATCAATACCTGTTAAAACTTATGCTGTTCTTTAAGGTTTGCCTTCATTTCTCATATTTGTCACAACATGTGATTGATATAGTTACATGTTTTCCTAACAACATTCAATGCCAACAGCCAATCATAAATACAGAAGTTTTTTTTTCAATTTCAAAATTGTGCCAAAATAACTCAATAGTTCTGGAAATTGTTAGTCTTGTGATATAAACTGCAGGTTTTACCGAGTTGATAGTTTAAGGCTGGGTAAAATTCTGAAAGTCAGTTCATTTATATAGAAAGAAACGGTTGTGGTATATTAATTTATGTCCTTCATATCTTATTTTGGAATATTATTCTCTACTTCAAAGATTGATTTTGCAGAGTTTGATCAAGAGGTTAATCGTCAGCCAGATCTTGACGCAGAATTGAAAGAAGAGTTGGAGGAAAAAATGAAGAGTTCAAAATATAAGAATATGTTGGCAGGTAGACAACGGCTACCTTCTTACAAACAGCGAAAGGTAAACAATATACAAAAATTATTGACTCGAGTTCAGAGCAATATTAATTATAGGCCTGATGTGAAGCAGACAACAGTATTTTTATGCCCCCACCATAAAATGGCCGAGGGCATATAGTGTTATCCTGTTCCGTCCTTCCGTCCTTCCGTCATCATTTGGTTTCCGTTCATTATCTCTGCAACCGTTCAACACAATCAACTCAAATTTGATATATGGATACATCACAGGAATATGCAGGTCAAGTTCGAAGTTGGTCATGGTCCGATGATTTTTGACAGAGTTAGCCCTCTTGAAATTAGAAAAAAATCAGAAATTTTCGTTTCCGTTCATTATCTCTGCAACGTTTGCACACATTCAACTCAAACTTGATATATGGATACGCTACAGTTCCTGCATTTGAAAAACTTTTAATTTCACCCTTACGAATTTCCTTCATTAGACTTCACTGTAGGCGGGGGCATTCGTGTCGCACGGACACATCTAGTTTTAACTCCATTTAAGAATTGTTTTTTAATTTGAAAAGCAAATCTTTTTAAAGATATATGCCATTATATAAAGATATATTAATATGATCTTGGATATTAATACAGTTGAACTTCGATATCTCGAACACCGATATCTCAAATACCATGGTTATGAGGTCCCAACCACCTATTTTCTTAGTATTTTTACTCTCGATATCTCGAATCCATGGATATCTCGAACTTTTTTCCTGGTCCCATCAAGTTCGAGATAACAAGGTTCGACTGAATATTGATATGTAGGAAAAGCAGAAGCTCTTCGTTATTTGAATAGACTGGTGTTGTAAGAGTTTACTCTGATGTCAGATTATATCCACTTGTAGTAATTTAGTGATATATCTTTAGAATGCTTTAATATACAGTTAACGTATATCACTGAGGGAGTTAGCAAGATTCCAGTTCCCAAAGCCAGGACTATTTCCCGAAGCGTTAGCCGAGGGAAATAATCCTGGCTGAGGGGAACTGGAATCTTGCTAACTCCCTCTGTGATATACGTTAACTGTTTTATTATACCGATACAAATTGAAAATATGATAAAAAAAATTTCCAACGAAAACAGTTCATTGAATCGCTAGCTATCGCTCAATACTCGATAAATCCAGATCCATTGGATTTTTCTCGGATGCAGTATTATTTGTGTAACACAGACAACGACACCTAAACGATTTTCTTTTGCATTTACACTATTATGAAACTTAAGTTTATAGATTTTCCAATTCACTTTCGTATTAATAAAAATCATCAAACCCTAGTAGTCGCTGTGTTTACTACATGTAACAACGTTTACGAAGCATTGTATCGTACAAAGCATTGTGATATAACAATAGCATTAGCGTAATACGTGACGTTAATCCATCTGGGAGAGGGCGTTCAAAGTTTTTCAGAACTTGTGCCCGATCCTTTTGTTATATGATTATAACAATAAAATATGTTCAATTCAATCCATGGCACGTTTGCTGAAAAACTATGACGAACATTGCGGGTCTTTATGTATATTAAAAAAGAAAAGTCTAGAGGATTACGAGTAGCTGGGAATTAGTTCTCAAAGCAGGGATTAGTTCATATGACTAACACCCTGGGATTAGTCCTGCAACGGCAATTTTTAGGGAATTAGCCAAATCTAACCACCTACTTTTATATAGTGAAAAATCAGTAAAGGTATAATAATAGAAACTGTATAATAGGAATGATTTATATCTGTAGGAGGTTATTCAGTTAATCAATTCCAACCAAGTCATTGTATTGAGTGGAGAAACAGGATGTGGAAAAACTACTCAGGTAAGAACCATATACCCTTGATTTTTGAATGAACAGTAAGATTCAAAAAATTAATTTTGTAACAACTGTATTTGCCTATCTGAAAATTGACTTGATTGTGATATTACAGGTTCCACAGTTTATATTAGACGATCATATAGAGCGTGGAATGGGATCAGTGTGCACTGTTGTGTGTACCCAACCAAGAAGAATATCGGCTATTTCAGTAAGTATAATAAAAATAACAAATGCTGTCTGTAAACAAAATGTGTTTGTGAAATACTGATGCTCCTGTATGGTGGTAAGTATTTCTAGTACCCAAAGAAGGACTTGGTCACAAGGAATGCACATGTGAAATATGGAAGTCCCAGAATTAACCGTTCAGAAGTTATGGCCAAGGTGGTAAAAAAGCTTGCTACCTAGAGAAAGATCTTGTCAAAAGGAATACACATGAACACGGATCAGAATATGTTATTTTGAATAGTGCCATGTAATTGTAATGAGGATTCAACAGTTTTAGATGATTATAAAGGAATTTCTTACTGACCACCTACAGTGGTATGGTACTGTATTTAACACACTCTCGTTGTTGATTTTTTTTTTATAGGTTGCCGAGCGGGTGGCAGAGGAGAGAGGAGAAAAGTGTCGTGAATTTGACAGGAGTTCTTCTGTAGGCTACTCTATTAGATTAGAGAAGTGGGTTATTTTTCTTCATTATCAAAGAAAATCATGAGAAAATTTGTAATATAAGATCAATGTCATTCAAACAACAATATGATTACCAGTCAACATTTTATGCCTAATTATACGCCTGTCTTTAGACAGGACGTATTATGTTATGGTGTTGTCCGTCCTGTGTCTGTCTGAAATAGTTTGACCCCTCTCTGTAGATTTCAACAATATTTCACAGACTTGTTGCCCTGGACCCAAGGAAGTGGCATGACCTTGAGCCAAGGTTATTGGTCAGAGGTCAAGGTCACTATGCACATATTTGTTTAAGCATTGTCCGGGCCATAACTTTTCACTGAATGCATGGATTGAAATAATATTTCACAGAATTGTCGCCCTGGACCCTAGGAGGTGTCATTAGCTTGAGTCTAGGTCAATGGTCAAAGGTCAAGGTTATAATGCACATAGTGGTATTTAACATTGTACGGGCAATAACTTTTCACCGAGTGCAGGATTTGAATGATATTTCACAGAATTGTTGCCATGGACACAAGGAAGTGTCATGACCTTGAGTAAAAGTCACTGGTTAAAAGTCAAGGTCACAATGCACATAGTGGTTTTAACCTTGTCCGGGCCATAATTTTTCATTGAGTGCATGGATTGGAATATTTCACAGAATTGTTTGGTTGGAGGTTTTGGGGGATTTTTTGTTGTTTGTTTGGTTGTTCTGGGGTTTTTTATATCGGAATTTTTGGTATTCTTTGGGATTGAGTCCCTCATCATTCTGACTTTCATAGAATTCTGATACAATTTCCAAGCATTCTTTGAGTGATTGAATGTATATATATATTCACACAGTCAATTGTTTTGTCTAAAATTCAAAACACCATGATGAATTATGGTATTTCACCAAATAACGGTACATGTATAAGATCTGTAACTTGTGATGGAGACTAGAACAACATTTTATGTCCAAGGGGTATAGGGATGTGACTGACAGACACTTGTGGCATAATGTTTCACTAACACACCACTGCTTACTCAGAGATTTATCTAAAGGTGTAGACTGTATTTTGCCTCTTGTTTTTCAGTCGACTGCCTAGGAAGAGGGGGTCCATTTTGTTTTGCACCACGGGTATTATATTGAGAAGATTGGAGTCGGATCCGTAAGTCTTGCAATAATAGACTGAAAACAAACATTTTATTACATGTACTTTTAAATACACATGAAAGTTGTTTCTGTAATACTTTTTGTATTCTTGCAAGAATAGATAATTTGATAATCGATGAGCATGTGTCATCAGAAGTGCTTACAGTAAAGGACGATGTGATCACTGTAAGCTACCCACACTGTTGTATAACAGAAGTGAATTTCACCTTTCATTCAGGACTCTGAAGTCAGCGTCACATATCATCATTGATGAAGTTCATGAGCGAGATGTGCTGTGTGATTTCCTGATGGTGGTGGTGAAAGATCTGCTGGCCGTCCGTCCTGATCTGCGTGTTATTCTGATGAGTGCCACTCTGAACGCAGAGAAATTTTCCAAGTATTTTAGTAAGTTACTCTATATATATATATACAGGTATTCATTTTTTCATTTTTATAGTACATAAAGTTTATTTGAAGGGTAGATACTAAAATGAAAACCCTGAGTTCCTCCTACCAGCTGATGTCACAAGTTTCCTTACATAATAATTTCAAGTGCCCAACAAGTGCTATTGTCATTATGTATTGACACATGGAATTTACAGATAATTGCCCACATATCAACATCCCTGGATTCACCTTTCCTGTAAAAGAACATTTCTTGGAGGATGTCATACAGCTTACAGGGTGAGTGTTTGTAGACAGTGGTACTCACTGTGTCAGCTGAATTTGAAGGTCACATCATCAATAAACCAGACACTTGCTCAGATTCCCATGCCTACCACAGATAGAAAACGGGGGGGGGGGGGGGGGGGGAGGGGGGGGGGGGTTTTGTTTGATATATATATTTTTTGATGGGTGGTGTTGACTTGGGGAAAAGTATTTATATATGGATGGTGGCAGTTTGGGGGAAATGTATAAAATTTGTACGAGTTCTGTCATCTTGGTTAAAAAAGAAAATGAAGGGTGCCGATGAATTTTGATGAAAACATCAGAGTCTGTATCATGTTGTGTTTGTTTTGTTTTAAAAAGAAGAGGAAGATAAGATGCAGAGAAATTCCACAATACGCACCACAAAGACTGATGAATAGGCAGATAACTCTGTTCTAAGTGTTGTAATGACAACAATAATAAATGGATAAATAAAAGTAAAATGCTTACTGTTAGAGATGACATGAATATACAGAATTAAAGCCATTTCCAGGTATGATTGAAGTAAGATTTATAGTATACTTTGAAGAGAATTTAAAAAAATTTAAGTACAAGATAGAAGTTGCAGTCATGCCTAAACTGAAGCTCACAGAATCTTTTGGCACATTAGTTTCCACATTTTTGTCAGCCGTTTTGACAGTTATTGTCAGGTTTTTCAATATATTGTTAATTTGATAATATCTGCATTCATGTAAAATCAAAAAAAAAAAAATCACATGCCCTAACAAAATTACAATGATCAAGTTGCTAGCTTGAATTTTCTAGAATTTTATCGTAATGTGCCATACGTTATAATGTTTAATAAATAAACAACTATGCATTATATGTCTTATTCCATCCTTCTATCTTTATCAAAGAATATCTTTATTTAGTAGTTTAACATATTTCTCAAAAATTTTCAATTATATGGAGATAGCACTCTGGACATTAGACCTGTCAGGGTTCTCTATTTTGCAACAGTTACTATAACATAGGGCATCTAGTATTAAATGTGTATCCAATAGACCATTAACTGTCCAGTTACCTTTATCAATTCTATATGTTGATACATTATCGTGTTAAAACAAATGTCTTCGCCTTTTGTCAACATCGTCGATATTGCAGACATGATGTCGAGTTTACATTATCTATATCGAATGAATAGTCATGTTCATCCTATTTTAACACATAGGCCTATGTCAGAGCCATTATAAATAAATATTGAATTTTGATGCCAGGTACTTTCCAAAATCAACACCTCAGTCTGGATTTAAAGGAAGACGAGGAAGAGGGAGAAGAGAACAGCTGGAGAAGGAGGAGGAGGAGAGGTGGAACAGTGAGGCATGGGCCAGGAACCTCCCTACTAACAAGTAAGGCACTCAGAGGAGAGGACCTCACAACCAACAAGTAAGGCCAACTCAGAGGGGAGAACCTCACAGCCAACAAGTAAGGCACTCAGAGGGGAGGAGTCTCACAACCAACAAGTAAGGCACTCAGAGGGGAGGCCTCACCAACCAACAAGTAAGGCACTCAGAGGGGAGGACCCTCACCACCAACAAGTAAGGCACTCAGAGGGGAGAGAGCGCTCAACCACAACAAGTAATGGGCACTCAGAGGGGAGATCCTCACAACCAACAAGTAAGGCACTTCAAGAGGAGAGAACCTCACAACCAACAAGTAAGGCACTCAGAGGGGAGTAAGGCACTCAGAGGGAGGACCTTCACAACCAACAATGAAGGCACTCTAGAGGGGAGGTCCTCGCAACCCAATCAAGTAAGGCACTCAGAGGGAGGATCCTCAGCAACCAACAAGTAAGGCACTCAGAGGGAGTAGGACCTCACCAACCAAGCAAGTAATGACACTCAGAGGGAGATCCTCACAACCAACAAGTAAGGCACTCAGAGGGAGACTCACACCGACAAGTAAGAGCACTCAGAGGGGGAGACCTCACCACAACAAGTAAGGCCACTCAGAGGGAGATCCTCACAAACCAACAAGTAAGGCACTCAGAGGGGCAGTAAGCACTCAGAGGGGAAGTAAGGCACTCAGAGGGAGGATCTCCAACCAACAAGTAAGGCACTCAGAGGGGAGGACCTACCAACCAACAAGTAAGGCACTCAGAGGGGAAAGTCAACGGCACTATGATGGAATAGGCACTCAGAGGGGCCAGAAAGACCTCACGGAAACGCCCCAACAAGTAATGCACTCAGAGGGGGGATATACAGCAATCCAACAACTTAAAGTAAGGCACTCAGAGGAAAAGTGAGAGGCACTCGAGAGGCAGTAAGGCACTCAGAGGGGAAGTAAGACACTCAGAGGGAAGTGAAGGCACTCAGAGGGAGGACCTCACAACAACAAGTAAGGCACTCAAGAAAGCGGGGAGCCAGATATAAGGGCACTCAAGAGGGAGAACCTCAAACCCGAACCAACAAGTAAGGCACTCAGAGGGGTGGGACCTCACAACCAACAAGGAGTTAAGGCACTCAGAGAGGGAGAACAACCTCACCAACCAACAAGTAAAGCACTCAAGGGAGAGGACCTCACAACCAACAAGTCATGGCACTCAGCAGGGAGGATCCCTCACAACCAACAAGTAAGCACACTACAGAGGAGAGTCCTCACAAACCAACAAGAAGGCACTCAGAGGGAGAACCTCACCAACAGTTAAGAGTAAGGTCACTCAGAGGGGGAAAAGTAAGGCACTCAGAGGGAAGGATCTCCCAACTAACAAGTAAGGACTCAGAGGGGTAAGGCACTCAGAGGGAGATCCTCCCAACCAACAAGTAAGGCACTCAGAGGGGAGAATCCTCACAGCCAACAAGTAAGGCACTCAGAGAGGAAGTAAGCACTCAGAGGGGAGTAAGGCACTCAGAGGGAGGACCTCACAACCAACAAGTAAGGCACTCAGAGGGGAGGACTCACAACCAACAAGTAAGACACTCAGAGGGGAGAACCTCACAACCAACAAGTAACACTCAGAGGGAGGACCTCAGAACCAACAAAGTAAGGCACTCAGAGGGAAACCTCACAACCAACAAGTAAGGCACTCAGAGGGGAGTAAGGCACTCAGAGGGAGAACTCCCAACCAACAAGTAAGGCACTCAGAGGGGAGATCCTACAACCAACAGTAAGGCACTCCAGGAGGCAGTAAGGCACTCAGAGGGAGTAAGGCACTCAGAGGGGAGGACCTCACAACAACAAGTAAGGCACTCAGAGGGGAGACCTCCCAACCAACAAGTAAGGCACTCAGAGGGAGGAACCTGCCAACAACAAGTAAGGCACTCAGAGGGGAGGACCTCACACCAACAAGTAAGGCACTCAGAGGGGAGGACCTCACCACCAACAAGTAAGGCACTCAGAGGAGGACCTCACCACCACAAAGTAAGGCAACTCAGAGGGGAAGTAAGGCACATCAAGGGGAGGACCTCACAACCAACAAGTAAGACACTCAGAGGGGAGGACCTCACAACCAACAAGTAAGGCACTCAGAGGGAAGTAAGGCACTCGAGGAGGACCTCACAACCACAAGTAGACACTCAGAGGGGAGGACCTCACCACCAACAAGTAAGGCACTCAGAGGGAGGACCTCACCACCAACAAGTAAGGCACTCAGAGGGGAGATCCTCACAACCAACAAGTAAGGCACTCAGAGGGAGAACCTCACAACCAACAAGTAGAGCACTCAGAGGGGCAGTAAGGCATCAGAGGGGAAGTAAGGCATCAGAGGGGAGGATCTCCAACCAACAAGTAAGGCACTCAGAGGGGAGGACCTCACAACCACAGTAAGGCACTCAGAGGGAAAGTAAGGCACTCAGAGGGAAGTAAGGCACTCAGAGGGGAAGTAAATGCACTCAGAGGGAGAACCTCCCAACCAACAAGTAAGGCACTGCGAGGGGAGGATCTCAACAACAACAAGTAAGGCACTCGAGGAAAAAGGCACTCAGAGGGAAGTAAGGCACTCAGAGGGGAAGTAGGCACTCAGAGGAAGTAAGCCACTTCAGAGGGGAGACCTCACAACCAACAAGTAGGCATCAGAGGGGAGTAAGGCACTCAGAGGGGAGAACCTCCCAACCAACAAGTTAAGGCACTCAAGAGGGGACCTCACAACAAAGTAAGGCACTCAGAGGGAAAAACTCCCAACCAACAAGTAATGCACTCAGAGGAGAGACCTCACAACCAACAAGTAAGGCACTCAGAGGGGAGAACCTCGACAACCAACAAGTAAGGCACTCAGAGGGGAGGACCTCACAACCAACAAGTAAGACCACATCAGAGGGGAGATCCTCACAACCAACAAGTAAGGCACTCAGAGGGGAGAACCGTCCAACCAACAGAGCACTCAGAGGGGAAAGTAAGGCCACATCAAGGGAAGGAATCTCCCAACTAAACAAGTAAGCACTCAGAGGGGAGTAAGGCACTCAGAGGGGAGACCTCCCACACCAAACAAGTAACGGCACTCAGAGGGGAGTCCTCACAGCCAACAAGTAAGGCACTCAGGAGAGGAAGTAAGCACTCAGAGGGGAGTAACGGGCACTCAGAGGGGAGGAACCTCACAACCAACAAGATAAGGCACGCATGAGGGGAGGACCTCACAACCAACAAGTAAGACACTCAGAGGGAGAACCTCTACAGACTCGAACAAGTAAAGCACTTACTCTCAGGGAGTGGACGGTAGCCTACTAGATACCTAACAAGTAAAGCAACTCCAGAGGGGAAAACCTCACAACTCATAACAGTAAGCGACCATCAGAGGGGCGAGTAGACAACAGCTCCAGCGCCGGGAGGAACCTTCCAACCAACAAGTACCAGGGCATAAGCGAGGTAGGGAGATCCTCACACAACCAGATATACACAGTAAGGGCAAACTCACAGAGATGTGAGCAGTTAGGCACTTCAGAGTAGGAGAGAAGTCACTCAGAGCAAGTATCAAGACTAGGCATCCTAACCAAACATAATGCACTCAGTAAGGGAGACCTCCCACACAGAGCATCGAGTGAGTGACCTCCCAACCAACAAGTTAAGGCACTCAGGCAAGGGAAGAGGACCATGCTCAGCATACAACTAAAAAGTTAAATCAGCTTGCATTTAGGTGGGGAAGACCTCTTACCACCAACTAAGTAAGGCACTTTCAGAGAGGGAGTATCCTCACCCATCATTTAGTCACCGAAGGGAGAGTAAAGGCACTCAGAGGGGAGGACTCTTCACTCACCAACAAGATTGAAGACACTCAGAGCCGGGGATCTCAACAACGACAGTAAGCTAAGAACGAATGGCACTCACTAGAGAGGAGGACCTCTACAACCAACACAGTAAGACACATCAGATGGAAATTAATTAAAAATTATTTTCGTGTTAAGAGGACTCTTCACAAACCAAAGCCAAGTTAAGGCACTCAAGAGGGAGTATGGCAGCGTCAGTGGTGAAGCTGAGGATCATCACAACCAACAAGTTAAGCATCCCACATCAGTAGGGTACTTGCTGGGAGATTTCACCTTCCCTATATCCAACAAGTAAGGCAGCTGCGAGGAGACGAGATCTGCCTCTTCACCATATACCATATCACAGTATATGTGGCACTCATATGAGGGAAAGACAATGACCCTGTCCAACCAACACGTAAGCATACTTTTCTAGAGTGTGGTTTATAAGTAAGCACTTCATTGAGGGTGACTGAGTACAGGCACTCAGAGGGGAGTAGGACTCAGAGGGAGACATCTCCCAACCAACAATTAAGGCACACAGAGGGGAGAACCTCCCAACAACAAAGTAAGGCATCTCATAGGGGCACAGCGTAAGGCACTCCAGAGGGAAAAGGAGGCACGTGCGCAGAGGGGAAGTAAGGCACCAGAGGGGAAGTAAGGGCATCAGTCACTCAGAGGGGAGATCCTCCCAACCAACAATTAAGGCACTCAGAGAGGAAGGGAATCTTTTTTCTGACGAGAGATATTTTATTTTATTTTTTGAGTTTTGTCTCAATTCATAAAACTTTAACTCAAGGAAATTGCATGGTAACACTGCACAGTGGATTATTTTGATGTGAATGAGCTTGTGAATTCAACAATTCTACTGTCAATAGGACTATGGCTGATTGTTTTTTCATTAGAGAAATATGTGAATTTAGACTAGAAAACCAGTCTGAGAGTGTTTGGGACATCACTCACTTTTTGTAAAGCCTATAAATGTAAAGTACCAATCTCTCTCTTCCTGTCAATATGATTTGTAAATAATGATCCTATAATATGATGATAATTACTGAGAGACTTGATAGTATGCATTTACGGAACAGTAGGTTTATTAACTGAATGATGCACCCTCTATTAGTTAATCTCGCATAAACAAACATTCAGTGCCTGAATTTAAGAAATTAAGAGGAAGTCCTAGAGGGGGAAAATGCTTTTGTGAAAGATTTACATCTCCTGCCCAGAAGTAATAGTGTGAGGTTAAGCTTCTTTACAGGAATCTCCTGCATGCATAGGGAGGATTTACATAAGTGTAAATACTTACGACATAGGCTGTACCAAAGCTACTCAAGTTAAACATAACTAGCAGTGCAAATGCACCACTCTTATTCGAATAGTTTTCTTGTGTTGTAGCTCAGTTTTAAAGAAGCAACTGAGTTTAACAACGCCTGTTTGACTTCTATTGTAGGTACTCGGATAAAACAATATCAGCTGTAATGCAGATAGACAAGAAGAAAATAGACCTGGATCTTGTCATGGAGGTGTTACGTCACATTGTGAACTATATGAAGGTATGCCTAATCGCAGTTGCCATTTCCTGAGTAAATCCTGACACTTTGGACCAGATTGCACCTGTATAATAGATTCAAAGATATGCTGTAGGGATCCTTTAAACTTTTGTTTGTTTTTGTTTGATTTCAAAGTGAGCAATCCCATGCTTTTAATTTCATTTCAGGATGGAGCAGTTTTAGTTTTTGTTCCTGGGTGGAAGGAGATATCAGATCTTAATAAGATGTTACTGGAAGACTCCAAGATGAACAGTTAGTATTTCTATTAATTTGGTATTGCACTAAATTGTCAGTGATACTTTAAATCATTCTTGACTTTTATTATACACTCTCCTTCCAAATTTCCAACATTATTAGGCATTGTGTCATTTTTTTTTTTTTAATCAGTAGACCCATGCTCTCATGGTGTCACAACTGATGATTCCTGAATTTGGTCACCAAAAGCACAGTGGTATGCCATAGTAATAATTCATATTTATTACATATTTACACCCTTATCCAGTGGATATCACTCATGCAATATCATGTTCATATCCACACTTATGTATTCCTACGCCAGGTGACGTAATGTTAATTCAAAATACATGTGCATTGGAAATGAATTAAGGTGACAAAATTCCATTGTAAAAAATTATGATAGTGGCGCAGGTGTTGTAAGATCTTCAAAATTAGAGAAGGGAGAATATATGAATGAAGTTAAGATCAAGGGAACAGGACTGTCAGCCTAGGTATCTCGTTCTGCAAAAGTGAAACAGCTTGAATGGCTTGATCATGTTTGGTAGCAATCATGAAAAAGTGATAATGACAATTTTCCATTTCTCTCAATGATAAGGAAACCAAAATTCCATTAAAAGAATTAGGTGACATTGTTTCAAAATGAAAACAGTCCTATTGATCATCTGAGATTCTATATATATCTGTACATCGCCACTTGGAACAAGAATTTTATGTTTCCTAGTGTTCTAAATGGAGGGTCGTTGAGTATTGAATTGTGAATTGTGTTTGGGTTTTTAACGCTATTTAGTGATGGAATCTTTATTGTCTTAGAGCAGAGATGATAGATTGTGGAGCGGGCCCTACTTCAGCAGCTGAGTTCGATTGCGTAGCAATGATGGAGTATGATCCAGTTGATAATCCCATTAATTCAGGGGATAAATACGTGACAAACGGAGTATTTTTGTTTTGTTGGTCGTAATTGGTCTATCGGTTTTCTAACACTCGTAGAGATTTACAGAGTACGTCGTTCAGTTTCAGACCGGCGGGAATAGAAGGGGGGGGTTTACATTTGACTGCAGTGCCAGTATTTGAAAATGAACAGGGGCCTGTCGGATCTTAACTAATTCATACATCATATAAATTGATGTTTCAAATGTGAAGAAGATTATCAACAGTACAGTTTCAGCTTCCAAACTTTTTTAATATCCGATTGATTGGGAATTCTTTGTCTGATTCGTCATTGCGCTAGGAAATACTACTAGTGAATACTGAAAAAATACACCACAAGTGATATTACAAGCTGCGATAAAGAAGGTAATATTTATAC
>CAJDSM010017572.1:0-15559 GCA_903981925.1 Ostrea lurida
GACCTATTCTAACCTGGATCCCCACAGGTTTTTAACCAAGGAGAATGGGTCTTTTTTACCACGATGTAACATACAGCAATGCAACCTGTGGTAGTATGCTGCATTGGAAGCATTGAATGATGTGTTTCTTGCAACGGAAGTTTGGCGTGGAATGTAATAAAAAGTAAAATGTGACACTTATATTAACAAATATAACAATTAGCGTAACATGGAAAGCACTATTTCATGATTGCATCAATTATTCATGGACCACAAATTAGGATAAATTTTGAATTAGTACACTTACAATATTTTTAAAAGGTAACTTCTTTATTTCAAAAAGAAGCTTGTCTTTATAATCTTTTGTGTCTTGCAGTCCCTGGAAAAACTGGACTCAATGTTGAAATCTGCAGAGAAAGCATATCAGGAGATCATGAGGGGCAAACAGCAGGATGGTCATCAGAGAGATATGGACAGTAGGAGGAAGAGGTTCATGAAGCCTGGAGAAAGTGATGGTGGCCGAAGGGGGGGATTCATGAAGCCATCTGACAATAATGACACTGGATATCAGAAATACAAACACTCTGCAACTAGTGGATAAACAATTACAATCAAAAGGATGGAGGAGGAGAAAGGTCCAGGTCAAATGAAAGATAAGAGTCTAGGACAGAAGAAGTCAAGGTCAAGAGCAGGGGAGATCAAGGGACAGAAGGAGGTCAAGATTAGTCAAGAGAGAAAGATCAAGGTCAAGAGAAAGGGGAAATCAAGAGAGAGGAAAAGGTCAAGGTCACATTCAAGAGAGAGGAAAGATCAAGGTCACTTAAGAGACAGGATTTCAAGATCAAAACAGCATGAAAGAGGTGACACGTTACAGATCTGCATTTAGAAAGATTGTGAAGGTCGATGAAAGGAAGGTTTTATCCAACAAAACTAGCGATGCGTTTTATGAAACCAGGAGAAGATATTTCCTATGAGCCAGAAAAGAAAGGAAATATGAATATCTTCACCAGCATGGAAGAAGAAAGGATTCCCATAAACCAAAAGGAACCTCTGAAAAGGAGGAAAATAGCAGCGTCAGGTCATCAAAAGATAGAGCAACAAGGAGGCTCTCGTGTTCTTCATCTTCATCAGGTAAAAGGGTTTTTTTACAAGATCAATTGAAATGTGCCAAACTTCACATTTTGAAAATCTGAAATGAATTGTGTTTGAGGTGTAGGTATATGTGCTTGTTATGATCCATTAACTGTAGAATTAACTCCAAAGTCTTTTTTTTTTTTCAATGTACATGAAGAATCAAGTTCTGGAGAGGAAAGTGGCTCAGACTCGGAGAAATCTGATCAACAAGGGCCGAGTCAGGGAGAAACGAAAGAGGATAGTGAGGAGGAAGTGGTCCTGCTGTCAGAGAAAGAAATGAATCAGCTGGGGGCCAAAATTGTCCGCGCAGAAATCATGGGAAACACTGTAAGTTTTCAATCTTAAAGAAATGAATGGTTTAGGAGCCAAAATTGTCTGTCAGAGCAGAAATCATTGGAAAGATTCCAAGCAGAAATCATGGGAACTACTGAATTTCACATTTAGATTGGTTATATCCTGGTATCATTTTGTCATACGTTTATACAAATATTTTATTTTAAAGCATGAAATAAAAGAATTTTTCAGCTCTTCTTTGCAATTGCACTGTATAACGTTTTTTTTTTGGCTTATCACAAATTTTGCGAATCTGCCCCAAAACACTGCTATTTTTTATTTGCGTGTTCCTTTGTTTGCGATTCTTGGTATTATCTGAGAAATAAGATATGGAACACAGTTGGTGTAAATTTTATGTGAATTCAATTGTTTGCGATTTAAAAATACTCGCAAATAAAGCGAAAATTAGATTATTGCGAAAAAAAACCTGTTATACGGTATTCTTCTAGACAGCTACACATTTAGCAGGGATATAAGGTATCAAATGAAAGAATAAAGATTTCATTAGTTCTTAAAACTTCACATACAAAAAATCAGGCTACTACAAATATTTTATAATGAAAATAATTTGATGTTGAACGTTGATTAAAAGCAGAAGGTACTTATTTCAATATACAGACACTTGCAGCCAAATTAAAAGAGCAGTTGGAGAAAGCGAGGGAGAACAAAGAAAAATACAAAGATGCAGCACCCCCTGGTGGAGAGGAAGCCAAGGGTGGGGGACAGGTGGTGGTGCTGGCCCGGACTGGTGCCTCAGGGATATCCCGACCAGTGGCTGAAAGACAGCACGAACCCCAGAAAGGAAAACGGAGGAAGAAGGAAAAGGTCAGACATTTTCATTCATTCTTCATATCTATCAATAAAGGAATTATATCGGTATTTTGGTTCATTGTATGGGTTACTAAGGAAGGGGAACTGCAAATCTGACTGTGTTTGTAGGTCCTCACGCATGGAAAATCAGGAGAAAGAGAGAGATATTTTGCAGACGACGATCGATTTGATATCAAACAGATGGTATGTTTCAGATAGCGGATTGTCCCAACTTTCAGTTGTGCAAATAAATTGAGTATGTTCTGAAGAAATTAAGTGAAAGTTTGTTTCAAATGAGTAGGAGTATGAACCTGTAACTTCATTATCATTTCATGACTTGTGTTTCTTCTCATTTGCTGTATGAATATATATTTTTTTAGGTCGAAAGAGAGAAAATGGGAACAGCAGAAGATCAGAATTCAATGTTTTCTAGGCTGGCAGGCAAAGTATGTAAACATTTCATTTTATCCGTTTATTAAACAGCATACACTATATAAGAGGATGAGATGAAAGTTTTGTTTCTGCAGAGTTTGGAGAAGACGGATGAAGAATATGACATGGATGACATGTTTGTAAGCAGAGCAAATACAAAAGAATCTGGTGCCAAACTGGAAGAAAGAGAGCGAGCTCTAGCGATTAGAGGTAACTTGTACAAATGAGATAAGTTAATTTCACATGTAAAGCATGATTTCTTTGATTGGTACAGTTAAGAAATAAATTTCATTTTTCAAAAAAAACCACCAAACATTAGGGTATGTACAGTGACACTTTATGCCGGAATATTTCATGAAGCGCGTTTGCTACTTTCATTTTTATGTTGGAATTCCCAGCTGTTAAAATACAGGAAGATGCACTATATTTTCCAAAATTCCTACACACATTGTTCACAACTGTATAACATTCAAGGGGGAATGGTTATCATCAGAATTTGTAGATATTAAAGACAAAAAAATAAATGCAAAAGTAAATATTTGACTTTTGACTGTGTGATGTTCTTTCTATGCCATTCTATGGTACATTGCCTTTGTATCATTCAATTTTTTTTTTTGCAGAGCACAAGAAGATTTCTGACTGCCAGATGTGTTTTGACAAAACTCCAAAACATCTCATAGTTTGTATAGGAAATAAGGTATGAATTCGAAATGCAGGGTCCTTTAAAAATAACTGGAAACTTGTATTGGAGATGACTTACTATACAGAGCTTACAAAACAAAGGTGTTTTGGATCTGCTCAGAAATATCTTAGATTCAATTGAAATTTTCAGTTAGATTTTTATTGAATTTATTAGACATTGTACAAAATCAGACGACAGAGGAAACTAGATCTTTTAAATCTATCCTCATATAACTGCATGTTTTAATGAAGTAATTTTTATTAGAAAAAAAAGTAAAATATTGACATTGTTCATTTAGAATTTTAGTGCCTTCATTTCTTTTCTATTTTAAGTCTATATCTGTGCTGATTTATCTCTTTTATACTGAATATTTCACTTTTGATTCCACTTATTTTATTTTCAAGGTTTTCCTGTGTCTTCCCAACAGTAAGTCATTGTGTGAGGGCCATTGCCTGATCGTTCCCATACAACACACTGTGTCAGGAACAGTGGTAGATGAAGATGTCTGGAATGAAATCCAGGTAAATAGTGATATGTCTAGAATGAAATCCAGGTAAATAGTGATAGCATCTAGAATAAAATCCAGGTAAATGTGATATATCTAGAATAAAATCCGTAAAAAGTGAATATATCTAGAATGAAATCCAGGTAAATAGTGATATGTCTAGAATAAAATCCAAGTAAACAGTGATACATCTAGAATAAAATACAGGTAAATAGTGATACATCTAGAATGAAATCCAGGTAAATAGTGATATGTCCGCTTCGCGGATTATATAAAGCGTAAACTGCACCAAGTTAGATTATATTGTATAACCTAGGTCAAAATTAGCTTCATTCCTTAATTAACAAATCTGATTGGCTGATAGGGGGTCTTTAGAATTCAATAGTGACTCCAAAATGCAGTTTACTGCAATAATGACCTTCCAATCACTTGACTTGCATTATGTTGACTCGTAATTATTATCAATGACTGCTGAAATTTGACTGCAAATGAATAAATTGGAAATAAGATTGTAAAAGCAATGAGTATGTTGAGTGAATTGACCTCCAGAATTCAGTTGGAGAGGTAATATATGTTTTAATTTGTTTATTTGACATTGTCAGGTGTTCAGGAAGGCCTTGACACGGATGTTTGAGTCTATGGAGCAGGATGTGGTGTTTATGGAGACCTGTATGGGACTGCGATATCATCCTCACATGTACATTGAGTGCATTCCTGTTGAGAAAGAGACGGGTGACCTTGCCCCAATATACTTCAAGGTCACTATGTTTAAGATTGTTTCACTTTAAGTTATGTTTATGAAAGGATCAGTTTTTGAAAACTTTGTACATTTTGTTTACTTCAATCAATGTCTACAACAATGTCTAGGATTCGAAATGTCAGCATTTTTTTCTAAATTCATTCACAGAAAGCGATACAGGAATCCGAGTCAGAGTGGTCCGACAATAAGAAGCTGGTCGACCTCAGCAAAAAAGATGTCCGCAGATCTGTAAGTAAAAGATGTGGATCCCCCATACAGTGTGGCAGCATTATAAATGTGGATACCCCATTACATTGTGCAGCATTATAAATGTGGATACCCCATTACATTGTGCAGCATTATAAATGTGGATACCCCATTACAGTGTGCAGCATTATAAATGTGGATACCCCATTACATTGTGCAGCATTTATAAATGTGGATACCCCATTACATTGTGCAGCATTATAAATGTAGAATAACCCATTACAGTGTGCAGCATTATAAAGGCAGAAATCTTTCTGAAAAATGGATTATTTGATAAATTATGGTCAGTTATGTCCACTTTATGCAATTGGAAATCTAAGAATTACAAAACCGTTGTCTTTTACTGTGAAATCATTTTAATTCATGGGGGTCAATGTTTGTGGGTAACCAAGCTTTTCCTGGTTCGTGGGGACGTAATTTTGTGGGTAACTAGTTTATTTTATACATAAGATATATACCGTACATTTACTGATAATAAAAGTATTTGTCTCATTATCTATACACATACTGATAATCAAAGTATTTTATTGATTTGTTACGCAAGTGTGATAGTGAAATAGCGCAAGTCATTTTACAACACCAGATAAATAATGCACCTGGGATTTTAAAAAAATTAAAGATATTTGTGGGGACATAAATTCATGGGTAAGGGTGACCCACGAAATTCACGAACATTGGTCCCCCATGAACAATATGATTCTACAGTATTTTAAAATCAATTGTAACAGGAAGGGAGAGAATGAGAAAATAAGTGGCTGGACCGGGAATCGAACCCTGGACCCCTGCATTACTAGTCAGGTGCTCTAACCACTGAGCTATCCAGGCCGATATCCACGGTCCATATAGCCGTAACTACTACACAATAAATTCATACTCAACTCGTGATATTTTAAAAATAGGGTGAGCACAGATGCCAAATGACTTAACTGCACAACATCACATCATACAGACTGCGAAAATTAAAACAACTATGTGCTAAATTGTTCTAGTGCAATGACATACCCTCAAATTTTTTTCTGTGATTCCTTCCTAAGAATAGTAGGAATTAAATACATGATTACTGTATTATACAATCAAACCTTGTTATCTCGAACTCGATGGGACCGAGAAAAAACTTTGAGATATCTGTGGATTTGAAATATCGAGGGTAAAATACTTAGAAAATAGGTGGCTGGGACTTCCGAATCACTTCAACATAGCCATGGTATTTGAGATGTCAGTGTTTGAGATACCAAAGTTCAACTGTATTTGTTAGATTATTATTTTAAGAACATGATCCTGTTCTGTGCATTTTGTTGATAACTACATTTGATATGAATTTTTTTATGCCTCTGGAATCGAAGATTCAGGGGCATATAGATTCTTTTTTTTTAATTCGATGAACTAGTAACATTTGCACAGCATACATGTATGTGATATAGTATAAAGCAGAAGCTTATTCTCATTTTGATATTGTCTCAATTTATATAGTATATGGCATTATGCCCATGCACTGAAGCTGTTTAAATAC
Organism: Ostrea lurida; assembly: GCA_903981925.1. Taxonomy (NCBI): domain Eukaryota; kingdom Metazoa; phylum Mollusca; class Bivalvia; order Ostreida; family Ostreidae; genus Ostrea; species Ostrea lurida. The sequence goes on from CAJDSM010017572.1 coordinate 6,392, forward strand.
ATATAATTGCTTTTAATTAACCTTAATTCACATGCGTAAAAAGTTCAGTTTATTATTCAGTTTGATTTTGCTTGTCTTCAGATCCCCAAAGGATTTCCCTACTTTGCTGTTGACTTTGGCATGCAAGGAGGATTCGCTCATGTGATCGAGGATGAAAGACAATTCCCCAAGTATTTTGGAAAGGTTTGTAGAGCTTAGAATGCTGTTACATCAACAGTAGACATTGTGTTAGAGTATACATTATCCAAGGTCCATAATCCAAAAGCCAAAATCAGTATCTCAATTGGTCAAGAGTAATTTCATATTCTAACATCTAAATATTGAAAATATTGTATGTACTTGACATTTTCGTCATGTTCATCACTTCAATGGATTTGCCAAATATTTTTATTTTTAAAAATATGCATACTGCAAAACATATTTTTGGTTCTGTGTCATGACTCATAAGGCCATTTGTAGAAAGGGCCCCTTCTTCGCATTTACAGTAACCCCCCATTATAACGCCAACATTTGTACCTTGGCGAATTTGGCATTATAACGGGGGTGGCATTATATCGGGGTAGGGGCGCGTGCGGGGGTGTACAGCTGTCTTGAGAAATCATACATACCATAGTGGTAATATGATTTCAGTGTGTTCGCTTTACCCAGTCTGAGCCTGATGTTAACTAGATTTGAACTCAAATAATTATAAAAATAAAATAACTTTTGATCTACTCCAAGCTTTACCTGAAGGATAATTGCTTAAACCTGTTCACTTAACGTTTTTAGGTGAGAACCTCGTAAGTTGTAAGAACTTGTGTTCAAACCTTTTGTATATGTATTTATATACAATAAAATATGTTCAAATCTAACGTTTCTCGCTGTTGTTAAAGGGTAATTGGTGATAATTAGCGGGGGTAAACGTAACGGTAATTAACCACTTTGTACCTGTAAATACGATGGTGGTATGCGGGGTATGGCATTATAACGAGGTTTTACATAGGAAGGAAAATGAGACTTTGAAAATTTTTGGCAATATTTGAGGGTGGCATTATAATGGGGGGGGGGATATAGCAGGGGAGTAATGTACTTTCCTTCATTTCTAACTGTTTTTACGTTTGTAGGAGCCTAAGGAGGTGGTAGGCGGTATGATTGACACCGAGCACTGACTGTTCATTTCTAGCTGTTTTGTCATTTGTAGGAGGTGGAACGGCCTCAGAATGATGACACCACCAGGCCATGAACTGTGTTCATTTCTAGCGTGCTTGTATTGCGTTTTAGAGAGGTTGGTAGGCGAGTATGACTTGACACCGAACCCCGACTGTGTTCATATGTCTCCCCTTCTTCCCAGGGGAAGACATATTGTTTTTCGTACTTTCTGTCCGTCTGTCTGTCACCAAAACTCTTGTGAACGCTTCTTCTCCAAAACCGCAATTAGATAGACTTGGAACTTTGTACACAGCGTTCCTTTATGCCATTTTGTAGATGTGCATATTGTTGGGACCAGGAGATCCAATTATTTTCCTTTCAAGTATGTGGTGATCCAACAGGGTGAGAGGGTGCCATATATAAGCTATTTGAACTCTTAGTGTGTGAACGCTTCTCTCCTATAACCGAGCCTTATTAGATAGACTTGATAACCTTTGTACAGTTGCTTCCTTCTCATTGTAGGATGTGCCATATCTGTTCGGGACATGAGGATCCAATTATTTCCTCAAGTTAAGGTGGTCACAGCGCGGGAAGGTGTAATAAGCTTAGGTGAAACTTCTCCTCCTACACCGCTTATCAGATAACCTTCGAAACTCTGTACTATGCTTCAGTTGCATTTTAGATGTAACATATTTTAGGGCAGAGAGGATCCAATTATTTTCTTCAAGATTATGGTTGGATCAACAGGGTGGAGGGTGTAAAATTAACTTGGAAACTTTCTTCTATACGGTCTATCAAATAGCTTAGAAACAATGTTACATCTAGCTTCATATTGCCATTTTGTGATGTGCATCTAGGTAAGGACAGCGATCGATGGATCCAATTATTCCTCCTTCAAGTTATGGGGGGAATCCAACGGGATAGAGGGTGACGCTTATGAACGCTATCAGGTAGATTTTATATTATACAATGCTTTCGAGCAGTGTACAGTGATTTGCGACCACTTTTTCAAATTTGGGGAGGAGGGAGACATTTGTTTCTTTATAAAAAACAAATTTTCAGTTATCTGAACGTTGATTTTTTGGCGTTTTGTAGGAGGTGGAAGCAGACATGATGACCACCGAACCCCGACTATGTATCATTTCTAGCTGTTTTTGGCGTTGATAGGAGTATGATAGACACCGAGCCCCGAACTGTGTTCATTTTAACGTTTTTCGCTTGTAGGAGGTGGTAGAGTGTATGACTGACACCGAGCTCTGACAGTGCTTTTTTTACTAAACAGTTTTTCCGCTTGTAGGAGGTGGTATGTGTGAGTATTGATTTGACGCCCGGCCCCAGTTGTGGAGACGGTCCACCCACGAAGGTAAGCTTTGAGATCAGAGGAAAAAGTGCCTAGCAGTTTGCCGACTGGTGGAAAACCCTATGATTGTAGACACAGAGGCTAGAGCATTTATATGGGGGAAAAAGGATAACACAAGCCGTGTCGTGAAGCAAATCGTCCACTTGTCCTAAGTAGCTGAATCGACCGATTAATATACTACAACCGCTGAGAGATCTATAATTCGCGGCGGACCATATTCTATGGGAACAGTAAACATGACATAATATTATACTATTCTCCGGGAAACCAGTTATATCATCGTATGCATCTCCAGAAACCAGTTATTAATCACACAATCTCCAGGAATAATCCAACTTTATAGTCTCCGGGGGAACCACTTACCATATTACTTAAGTCTCCATTTGAATTCCGAGGAAAATGAATTTTGGTAGTTATCTAGATTGTGGCTTTGTGATTAGTGATGACAGATTAAGTGACTTTCAGTGAACACATGTTCAAAACACCACTCCTATTAAGTGTCCACAATAAATCTGAGTCGTAAACATTCTACTCAAGTGCTCAGCCTCTGTCCATGTATACAATTAAATAAGAAGCTATTCTTGATTCAGGTTTCTCATTCACAGAACAACAAGACAAATCATTATTGAGATTGATTTATATATATATATATTTTGTGATTAAATTTCTAACTATGACATATATTTCTGTATTATTATTTGATTTTCCATATTCTTATATTACTACATTTGTGCTTGATATATAAGATCCAAGGAGATTTTACCCTATTTCAGCCCAGGATGAAGCACAAGGACGATTTTACCCATTCAACCCGGAATAAGCATCATAGTGAGATTCTTACCCATACGCCCCTCGGTTGAATGATGCACAAGAAGATACTTTACTTATAGCCCCAGTGCTCCTGATGTCCCTTTTGTCCAATATAAGCCCATTTTAACTACAATCTCTGTATTTAGCTGTAAAGTTTATTAAGCTATATAAGATTTATTCTGAAATAAGCTTGATTTAGCTACTTTAAATTGAATTAGAGTGAATGTTTTTATTGTAGAAATAAAAGTAACATAAAGTCCATTAATTATTTTGAACAAGTTTATACTTAACTAACCACAACACTTTGTATTATAGTTCTATATGATTAATGTTATTGTGAATCGTAGATTTTCTGGGAATTAAAAATGGAGAGATATTTCCAATTCTCCTTAATATGTGACGGTTGTAGGAAAAGATTTTAAAAATAGAAACCCAGAAAGATGTACAGGAAGCACATTAAAATTATTATAAATAATTCTGTTGTCCGTTTGTTTTCATTGATTTTAGTACAAACTCAAGAATTGGTATGGGAATTGGCTTTATGTTTATTTTTATTTGCGAACAGTCATGAGCAAGATCAATTGGGACGCTGACCCCACTGTGATGCTCCTCCCTCACAGAAGTAGATTGATCACAGTTATCTCTGATGCTCTGCTGAACAGGAATGATAATATTCTTTTTTGATGGATACACAATGTATCTAATATTGCTACTTTGATTTATTCATCATTAAATGTTATTATAGTGCAATTAATTATCAAGCTGTTTTATCGTTCCTGTTAAGAATTTTCACTTTTTGTGACACATCACCACTCCTTTAGGTGAGTACTATACAATATTTAGCGCCCTAGCATTACACTTAACAGTGATTCTTAACTCTAAGAATACTAATTTTTGACCGAGGATATACGATATAATCTAACTTTGTGCAGTTTACGCTTTATAATCCACGAAGCGGATTATTTAAAGCTTTGTAAACTGTTCCAGCCAAGTTAGTTATATCGGTATAGACCTAGTATAAATTAGCTTCATTTCCTTATAAATTATATTTCAGAACTAATTGCATTTAACGTTACTTTGAATGAAAACTTGCGCAAATAATAAATATTTTTCATGGAGGCCCGGAGAATTTGTTTCACCGTACAACAAACGTCAAACCACAACACCGTCAAGATGCATTGGACATCATCCTTAGGACAGCTCACAAAGGAGCTTAAGTTGGATTATACAAAATGCTGATGTCCTGCTTCGAATCTTGTTTCAGCCAATCATTAATTGCTTTTGTTGTATACTGAAGTGTAAAATTAATTATATTCTAGTATATATTGTCATAGTGTTTGGCAAAACAGGAAACAATCGCTAACCTTGTGCCCTTAGATGTCAAGTTTGATGCATAGCATTACACTAATTGAGCGGTCTTCACAACGTCGCAATCTCCAGTTACTAATGGCAAACAGTCTACTGTTGGAGTGTACTGGCTCAGACTTTTAGCAATGATGTTAAACAGTGTAGCGGATCACCCCATCCAGTGCTGACCACGCTCGGCCGCTTGCTTAACTTGGCTGAAATGCAAGACCAGAACTTTCTACGCACATCGCCAGAAAAATTTGCTAGGTCCAACTAGCGACCGTCAATTTGATGTGTGCAGTGTAATGTTAGCTCGTTTATATAGTCCGCTACCTATCTCTCAACTCTCGGGGGAAGCTTCGTCCCGGAAGCTTATGCACGAGTCCTCTCTTGGAATGGTTTTGGCTCCTGCTTACTCAGCAAACGGCCCGCCGTTTCTTCAATCCACCGTGTCCCTGTGAAGCGGTAGATTAGCGTCCGTACCATGACAGCTACGGAGTCCCAGAGCCGCGAGAGACAGTCTACCTGACACACGATCTCCCGCCCAAAAGCACGGCAGAGTCACTGCGCTCGCCACCTAATTTGTAAGCAATTGTAGCCGGGATCACCCATCAGGTGACTAAGATACACGCTGCCGTTCGTCTATACTGTTGGCAGTGATCAAGACAGGAATCTTCTACCACATCGCCAGAAAAGGCTAGTACTCGCAACGTAGCGATGGCAGTATAGATGGTCTTTATACTTACGATCGCTCACAGATCATTGACAATTGATGTCCAAAAAAATACGATATATTGACTGATCCCTCCATGAAGACCAATGTACAACACGATTGGTGTGCGTATTGTCCTATGCATGGAAGTTGATACTAGTATTATGGCTTATTGAAATGGTTACTTAGTCAGCCTCGACGTTTAATTAGCAGCTAAAGTAGAACAACCCGTTACGAAAGAAGTGCAACGAGATCCAGGTACATCAGTGTATTGGTTATTACATGAGTGAATTGTTAAGAACATTGCAAACCAATCAACTGGAGCTTTTTCATGTATAGTATACTAAAGTTTATCCACAAGGATTTAATTTGTGCTGTTTGGTTAGCAATAACTTATATTGACAATAATTAAATAATTGCTTGCTTTCAGACCACTGCTTTGTGACCAATTTATTATTGTTACTTTGGTATAATAACCTATTTAATAATTAAATAATTGCTATCTTTAAACACTGGCTTTGATGGGCAATATATTGTGTTGCCTTCGATGCATATTCAATATATATTAAATAATAATGCTATGCTTCGAACACTGTTTTTGTGGCAATTTATATTGTTTGTTTGGGCAATAACTTAAATTAAAATGATTTAAATAATTACATGCTTCAAAACCAGCTTCTTTGGGGCAGTTCATATTTGGCTTGTAGCAATAACTTAAAAAATAACAATTAATAAAAATATAAATGTCTATGCTCAAACATTGCTGGGGCATTACTATTGGTGTTCTTTTTAGCAAACACCTTCATTTAAAAAAAAAAAAAAAAAAAAAAAAAAAAATGCTTTGCTTTGAAACATCTTTGGTGACAGTTGTATTACAACTTAAAAAAAAAAATAAATATATATATATATTATTATATATATACATGTTGTGTGTGGTAATATGTTGTGTATAGTGTATGTATGTTATATTTAGTATATATGTATATACTGTTTGTAGCATTATATTGTGTTGCTTTGGCAACCAACTGCTATTTGTGCAGAATATTGTGTTGCTTTGGCAACAACTGCTATTTTTGTGGCAGAATTTTGTGTTGCTTTGGCCAACAACTGCTTATTTTGTGGCAGAATTTTTGTGTTGATTTTGGTTTTGCTTTGGCAACAACTGCTAATTTGGCAGAATTTTGTGTGCTTTGAGCCAACAACTGCTAATTGTGGCAGAATTTTGTGTGCTTTCAACAACTGCTAATTGCAGAATTTTTGTGTTCTTTGAACAACTCTATTGTTGGCAGAATTTTTGTGTTGTCTTTGCAAAACAAACTGCTTTAATTTGCAGAATTTTTGTTTGCTTTGGGCCAACAACTTGCTAATTTGGACCAAATTTTGTGTTGCCTTTTGGCAACAACTGCAATTTGGCCAGATTTTGTGTTGCTTTGGCAACAACTTGGCTAATTTGCAGAATTTTGTTTGCTTTTGGCAACAACTCTAATGTGCAGAAATTTTTTTGTTAGCATAAATTTGGCCGCTTTGTGCGGTTGGATTTCAAATACATGAATAAATTGCCCAAATGACTTGTTTGTTACATTTTTCAAATTAAATTCATACTCATTGTAAAATTATGGACAGTATTGAAATTCAAGTGCGGAATTTTTGCTATCATAGAGAGCCATTCACTGTGGATACTGTCATTTCCAGGTCCTCGGTCGTATGGTTTTCTACTCACTTTTGATAGGCAGCCAAAAAGCTTATGGAAAAGCTCTGGCGCATTAATAGTTGTATGTTTAAAATTGATTCATTAAAGCCATACATTACCCAAATCTAAATCTTGTATGTTCTGCATAAGGTCATTTAGGTATTCTGATCAATTGTCTGACTGTCCATGAAACTGCCGTTTTGTTTTGAGGTGAGAATTCTCTTTGGAGCATAATAAAGTTTATCCATTAAAGATTAAACAAAGTTTCGGCAAAGATTCAAGCAAATTATTATCCATTTGTTTGTATTCCGGAAAAGGTTAGTGCTTGTAGTGCCGGGTTTCCGAGTTTTACATTAAACTTCGCCAAACTGACGTAAGCAACTTTTTTGCACACGTTTCTTCGCCCAGTTTTGACTGAAAACTTTTAACGGGATGGTCGTGGTGTGTGAAAAATATCCCCACCCACCGCCCCAAATTTTGGTTAGGTGAATATTCCCATATGGTAACGAGAACTTTCTGCTGCGGTTTTGGCTTTTAAATTTCAATTCCACGTCATGTGCTTCATGGAATTACATCATAGTGCGGATGGACGGCGTTTGGTAAACCATAGTGCGTAAGACGGCGTGTTGGCTTCATCATTGTGCGGACTGGCGGAATTTTGCTATCTTAGAGAGCCATTCACTGTTGATACTGTTCAGTTCCAGGTCCTTCGGTCGTATGGTTTTCTACTCACTTTGATATGCAGCCAAAAAGCTGATGGAAAGCTCGGCGCATATCGTCTGTATGATTTAATTGATTCATTAAAGCCATGACATTTACCCAAATCATAAATCTTGTTATGTTCTGCATTAAGTCATTTAGGATTCTGATCAGTTGTCTGACTGTCCATGAAACTGCCGTGTTTGTTTTGATGAGAATCCTTTTGGAGATAAATGCTAAACTTGTCCTTTTTACACAATACTGCAAGACTTTAAAGACCAAGAAAATAAGTGCCATCTTCAAATATAACTGTCTGTAACCACAGGTAAAATTCAGTCTTCAGATTTGAAAGCAAAAAATCTGATTTGACATTTATTGAAATAATGGGAAGACACAAATTTTCATTGCTAAATAAAAATAACAAGAAAAAATCTTTTTTTGGACAATGTAGAAAAAAAGGTTGATGTTTGCATTCATCACAAAGGCATGTGAATGTGATAGAATGTTTATATTCTACTTGTTGACCGCATATCTGGAATCTTGATAGCTATTGAGCTACTGAAGAGACATGAATTTGTCAAAATGCGCATCTGGATGCCATCAAAACTGGGTACCGATATGATTTATAGCTATTATGTAACATTTAACACAGGTAAATAACTCAGACTATATATTGATAAGGGCCTAAGTCTATTTTGAGCATGCATGGTTAGTATATGAAATTCATGTCTGTCAAATATTGAAGTAAATCTAACAGTTTCTTAAATTCTTGATGATCAGTATTTAACAGAGATTATATACGCGCCTTCAAGGGCTATGCCTTTAAATATTAGGTAACAAGATCATATAAGTGAACAGACGTTGGCAATATGGGCATGTAAAAGTAAACTTCCCAGTAATTATTGACCTCATGTCAGCCTTAAATGCCGACGAACCCTTGACTTTTAATTCGCATACAGCTGCGTTGATAAACGTTGGAGGGACGTCCCACATAATAAGCAAATATACAAGGCACAACAACTATAGATACACGTGTCTAGACTACCATGATAATTAATGACGTGTAAATCTTGTACAACCACGCACGTCTTCCTCGCACGCATTCACCTCTAACCAATGGCTGCAATTGCATGGCATTTCTACAAACTCTTCCCTTTTTGTAATTGAATAATTCTGCGTGAAAATCGCATCCATCTTGAAAAATAAATACGACCTGATGGCATTCGTTTAAAGACTTTTCCCGGGACCGAAACCTCACTGTTATGGGCAACATGAAAGAGGTAAGAGTCGGGCCTACTTTTAAAGCTCTCCTGTCGTCGTATAAGTAGACACCTAGCGTCAAACAAACTAACATGGCTGTAAAAACTTCTTTCCGATACTACCAGAGATGGCAAGCAATTACATGTTGCCAATCTCTTTTTT
>CAJDSM010017575.1:5724-23166 GCA_903981925.1 Ostrea lurida
CATTTATCAATATTATAAATATTGTGAAATACACGTGAATCAATCTACTTTTAAAAATCTTGCGAGGTCTAGTTAAGGCATATTTTATCAGCTGTTTATCTCATGCATCAAATGAAACTTGCAAATTTAGAGTCTCTAATTACACCCTTTTTATGACACAACCACCCACCCCTGCCCCCAAAAGAAAATAAAAATATTTGAGAGTTTTTGATATAAAATCATGTTTCATATACAAGGTGCTTTAACGAGCCTTGTTGTAATGAACCACTTTACGATACGTGCACAGTACCTCTATCGGACCATTGTCTCGGTCTTTTCTCAACTAGACCGAAAAGTCCGAGAATAATTGTTAACCTTCGTGATTCCGGGCAGCGCAAGTTTAGCATCATGGTTGAGTGATCAGCGATCATTATTAAATAAGATTTGTGTAATCAAGAATCATTCACATCAATTATCGTTGATTCGGTCATCAAATTTGAATTGTTATTAGTGAACGCATAATTCCTAAAGCATTTAATCATCAGTATTAAACGAAGGAAATATTCAAATGAATGAAATCAACAAATCAGAGGATTAATATTGTTTATTCGGGATTATGAATAAATATACAAAGAATTCAATAAATAGACATTTTAAGCGGCTTAAAATGACGAACCCGAATTGACCTCGCCATTCTCGTTAGCTAACTGTAAAATTGCTGCCAAGACTATCATAGCAAAATGGTAATTAATGCAACACATGCTACATGTATGTTTCATCATCAGTAATAATTTGACAATTTGAATATTTGGTTGCTCATAACACATGTACATGTATGTAATGATTTGTTAAAATTTAGGATAAATCCGTTTTAAAATTATTTTACAGAATCACATTGGATTAATTTCGATGAAATAATTTGTTTTGGAAGTTTGGTGCGCGAAATCGCTGGAGGTCAAACCAGAATTCAACAAATATCCCAATAAATCAAAAGATTAATTATAGAATACATCTCCGTGTACTCGATCCACTCTGCGGAGATGTCTAAAATACACAGACAATTGAACTTCGGGAGCGACTAGGAGAAAGTATTTGCAATTCATACCCTTTTATCAAACAGTTCAGTATGTTAACACTCAGATTAAATGAAATTGAATATCGCTCAATCACACAGAGACCGTTAACTCGTGTTGGGAAAATATACTTAAAATGCTTTCAGGAACCTGACACAATTGAAATAAATTTTGTTTGTGTTTGACTAAAAATATTTAGCAATATCGACCCGTTCATCTCGATGAGACCGGACTTTTTCTCGTTATGATCTAACTTTCAATGTACGTTTGACAAATACCATTGCGAATGACAGGCGGCAGAACTATTCTAGAAAGTAATTGTGATTTGAAGGATCCCAAATTGAAAACTTCGCGATTTTTGCTTTTTAAGATATTGCAAGTCATAATTCATCAGGTGCTTTGATCGAAGTTGACTGTTTGACTCTTTCGATGAATAATCAAAGCAGACGTAAGCTTTTGCCATGGAAAACTGCATGCGCGTTAAAATCCTCTAATCGCCTCGTATAAACTTTCGCGAACGCATTAGCTAGAACCAATTTTATATGTTTAAAATTCCCGTGTTATGCGGCGTTCAGACTGTGATTGAAAGTCATTCAATGGATCGTGGATTGTTGTAACAATTTCCATTGTCTGGTAAACTTTCTCCTTTCTTTTCATTTTTTTTTATTAAAGAAATATAGCGGAAAAAAATGTGTACTGTTACCGTCCCTTGATATATATAATCTTGAACAAGGGGATTCGGACGTTATTAAACGATTTAATATAGGATTATCAAAAAGTCAGGAGTGGGAATTTTTAAATATATGACAGCAACAGACATGTTTATGACACGAAAGTGAAAGGGATTTAGAGGATTGTGGCCAAAATTAATAAAAGAAAAAACTGACTGGCATCTACTGGGAACGGCGGTTGACCATTCCACGGCCGATAATTAACTGATTGGGCACACACGGACTTAAGATTCTTTTAGGGAAAAATACTGACTATATATTCGCCGATAGATTGTGGATCAACATCAAAGTTGAGCGAAATGGGAATGGAAAAAATAAAATGGAGTTTCCACAGCCTGGAGCAGCTTCATTACGCGGTGAATTCGACACTGCGGTACGCCATGCAGAACGAGCGATGCAAAAGATGGGCTAAGGTAAGAATTAGATTGATTATTTATTGTTTTACGTCCCACTCGAGAGTATTTCACTCATATGGAGACGTCATCATTGTCGGTGAAGGGCTGCAAAATTTAGGCCTATGCTCGGCACTCAAAGCCTTTGAGCAGGGATCGAGGGATCTTTATCGTGCCACACCTGCTGTGATAAGGGGGCCTCGGTTTTTGCGGTCTCATCCGACACGCAAGGGGATGCTGGAGACCTATTCTAATCTGGATCCCACGGGTTGGTAAAAATAAGAGAATCATTTATCATTAATCAAGACTCTCTCCTTCAGGTTCTAATCTCTCATTCCTTATTCTCAGTCAAACCTTTCTATTTCTGGGCCTACACTCCATTTTTCTTTTCTGTTTTCACTCTTTACAATTTCAATATATACTTCATTTCCAGTCTTATAGCGAAAGACGTGTGATTTTGATGAAGTGTTCAATGAATGTGAAATTATATAGAGAAATTTGTTCTATTCTAATTCTATTTTTGACAACTTTGTAGAGGGTTTTAATCTTCGGAAGGAAATTATAACTTTTGGAATCACAAATCCTTTAACCCACGAATCCGAACTCAATAATGTTTACCTGAACAGAATTGAATGAAACGAAAATTGATTACTACCAATTGAAAGACCAAACAAAACACAATTTTTACGACAACGGAGTTATGAATGAAGAGGAAGAAAAAAAAATGACAGTACTGATTGTTTGAAAATATCTTGACATAACGTGTACGTGCTTTAATTTCGTGTTGTAGTGAAGCGGATATTAAATATAATCTGATGAACGTACGTGTCTTTGGTTGTTGACAACATTAACTGGTACCTTAACATATGAAGAGGGTACCACGCGTCAGGGGTTACATGTACCAGTCCAAAGCATTGATAAACACTCACGATCAATTCCTCAACAAGCCAATTACATTTATTGTCGTCTAGTCCAACAAGCCTCGTTCTGGGGAGATTTTTAATGTAAAAGTAAATAGCGATTAACTTTTTATACACCTACCTAAGATTTATTATGGCTTTACTAAGAGTTTGTACAGCACCAAGTGGCGTATGTCAAGTGAGTATTTGATTAACGGGTGACCCTGTACATACATAAAATGTAATGGATTTCCCAATGGAAAAGAGAGAGAGGTTACACTTTTAAAATATTTTTAGCTCAACATGACTAAAGAAATAAAGATTTTGATTTAAAAAAAGGATTTCAGTTAAATGTATTTATTACATTTACAGATCTCATAACGCCTTTGTTGAAATTCTGCACCATGAAATCCTTAAAGATACAATCATACAGGTCTAGCTAACAGTATCAAAATCTCTTACAAATGTATAACACAAAACAACGTTCACTGCTAATTAATCAAATCAACTGAGTGCGTTTTGTTGCGTATCAGCGGGTTTTCAAATGGTGGAATACCTTGGTTGTTCAGTATTGGTAAACCCCACGTAAGCTTGTTTGATAACGAAAACTAAACTTAGTGATTTTAGCACATAGACGATAAAATTGTCGACTTGTTGATTTAAAACGTCAATATTCGAATAATTTAATTGATTAGAATGACACCGTACCAAATTGCATGCTTATATTTTATATCCGTATAGATCGATACATTTGCACCTGCGCGAAAAATAATAAAAAGGTACACATAAAGCATATTTTAAAGAAGCCGGAAGACATAAATTCAGAATTCTAAATGAATTTGTAATTGTTAAAATCTCTCTTTGGTGGTAACGATCGAACGGATATTTTGTTTGTTTTACACGTTTTAAATCTAATCAAATGACACAGCGCGCGATTTGTTCCAGCGAAACAGCAATAACTTGTAATGTACGATGCAAAGGCAAAGAGATTTACTGCATGTTCAAATTGGTGAAGAATTCAGATGTGAATTGTTTACACAAAACCGCCAATTTTACGATAGTATACAAAGTTAGAATTATTTGTCGATAGTGTTGAATAATATTTGACTAAACCAAACACACTCCATCTGTGGTCAATCACGGTAACATTCAATGTAATTCAATTGTAGAATTATGTTGGCCGTTGTAAAATGGATATTAATTCTGAAACCTGCTGAATATTCCCATTTCCATTTGCTACACACATAGTTCTTCAAAAACATAATTATAGGTATTGTCTTTCAGGATAAATTTTCAAATTCTATACTAGTATATTTTTAGTGATTTCAAATTGGCAATCGTCACAGTGTTCCTGACCTCTTGTGTAACATGGCCAAAGTCAATAAAAGACGTAGTGATCGATCTCTGTATGGAAAACTTACAGTACATCATCATCAAATGCCTCCTAATAGTAGAATGTACATGTACATGTACATTCAACGGTAGTAATACATAGTACCTGCACATCCAACGGTAGTAATACACAGTACCTGTACATACACAGTACCTAGACAATAATCGCTACAACACAATATGACACTACATGTACATGAGCTATCGTAATTATAAGTACCGTAACGTATATTAATATAGCGCTTGGTGTCACTATCGAAGCTATCGTACTTAAAGAGAAACTGCGATGTACTTATATGGTAATTTAAGACAATTAAGAACTGTTGCGAGTGTAGAACTAGTGCCATAATACTAGTATCACATCAAAATGTACCACGTACAAGTGGATTATAATGTCAACATTTCATTTGTTTAATTTTGATTTTTAGATTTTTTTTTTATGTCAGACTATTCTATTGAAAAATAATTGAAACAAAGAAAAGTTGAACACAATATACACATTTTGAATTCATCGTAATTCGTATTTAGTATGAATACAATCTGAAAGAAAATGCTAAAACTCTACGTCTTTTCTAACATGCAATATTTAAAATTATAGGTCATTGAGACGTACAACCTTTTGTTGTGGATGATCGACCTGAAAAACCTCCCAGATGACTACGAGCCACCAGCCCTGTACAACATGCTGGTAGGTACATGTATACAGACCGTATAATATGTATATCCCCGTCACAGGCCACGGTCAGGAGCCGACTCTGCACCCTCATAGTGGAGGATTGTGCAATTTATCATTGGGTTTACAACTGTGAAAAAGCCGGATGATGGAGGAATCATGTTAATAAATTATGTATTTACACACGTGTGTTAGTATAATCATGTACCATTATGTACCTTAAGCTGCTAGTTCGTCAACAGTTAACAGTTTTGCTTTTATATATGCGTGATATAGGGAATGCAATATTGCAGTTAGTAACTCATTATTTCGATAAAGAACAAGAGCAAGATAGATATGTTGTGAGCCTCATATTGAAAGAGGTATGCAAGACATTCTTTTCATGTTCTACTATTCTCTGACTATATAGTGCAGTGTACCCAAGGACTGGTCTGATTTGGTCAGTTAATATCGACGAGGTAGCACTCTAAAGCAGTGATCCAATATTTGTATAAAAATGTTAACACCTAAGGATATCCATAACGATATGGTAGCAACACTAGGGGAAGATGCCCCTTCATATGCTACAGTGAAAAGGTGGGTGTCGGAATTTTAGCGCGTCCGACAGAGACTTAGGATGACTCCCGTCTTTGGAAGGCCTGTCAATGTTGTAACCCCAGAAATGGTCAATAAAGTACATAATATTGTTATGACTGACAAATGAGTCACAGAAAGATATACATGTACATGTATATAGCCTGTAGAGTTGGCATTTCACAAGAAAGAGTACATTCCATTCTGACTGAGGAAAGCTTTCGGTCCGATGGGTACCAATACTTCTGACAGTTTATCAGAAGCATACTAGGTGCACATTATCGCGTGCTAATCTCAACCTTTTTGAGGAATATTCTGCCAACGTTCTTCTGAGATTTGTCACTATGGATGAAACATGGGTCCATCATTTTACCCCAGAGGTCAAATAACAATGCAAACAATGGAAGCACCCTAGCTCTCCCCCACCAAAGAAGACAAAGACTGGCCTATCAGCTGGGAAGGTTATGGCCTCGGTTTTCTGGGATGCAGATGGAATTCTGCTGATAGATTATCTCCAAAAGGGACAATTAAACGATCAGTGTTACTTAGTATGCTTCACTTCTGACACGGTTACATAAAAATATTAAATTAAGCGCTGCGGAACGCTAAGTGAAGGTGTGTTGTTCTATCGAGAAGATGCTGTCATTGCCATGGCTTTGAATTGATTGAACATCCGCCTTATTCACCAGATCTCGCTCCATCTGACTTTCATCTATAAACAGCTATTTCAGGCACCCACTTTAAGTCCGATGATGACGTCATACGTGCAGTGGTTAACTTTCTGAACAGCCAAGAAAAGTAGTTCTACAAAAGCGGCATTGAGGTCCTTAAACACCGCTGACAAAATTATATAGATATTGAAGGAGAGTATGTTGGAAAATTATACAATTATGTCCGACAAAATCCAAAGGTTCACAGCATACAAATGTATCAATCAGCCCTCGTACATGTAGTTAAGTTCGGAGCTGCGGGAATTAATATTTTTTCAGACTAACTGTTTTAAACAAAACGAACATTTGTTCCATTTTGGGATCTGCAACCATTTGTTTTATGAGGTAAAGATACCATCTGAGGTCGCACGTCCTTTGACATTTTTTCTGGGTCCGCCTCTGATGTTGCTTATGCTCTATGCTCTCCATGTACCGGAATATGAAACTGTGTCTACTGGTTTCTTTTCAGATGTATGAGACGCTGTACCACATTGGGGTAGCATACCAACACTTAGGTGACCACAGAGGAGCATTAGAGGCATACACGAACGCAATCAACACAGTGTCCATTCCTAAGGTAACAAAGTCGGCACGATCTGCATGTTGAAATGCATGAGTTTACAATCCGAAAGCATCACGAGTTGAACTGAAACAGTTATATACATGTACATTATGTGTATGGACACGTAAACACGATTCATTTTCTAACATGAAACTGTACATTTTATAGAATGGTTGTTTGGCTGGTTGCGTCACAAATTCCTGTCTTATGACGCCATTATACGCAAGAAGAGCTTTCGCCTCTGTTCGAACAGGTGACGTAATTTAGAGAACCTAGGTTACTCGATAGACTTATTGTAATCACTTCCCGCCAGTCAGCGTCCATTTATTGTCATGTTTTTATACTTAGGCCTATATTTTTAAAGTTGGCAGCAGCAAAAGGTCGGTTTCTCAGAGTTTGGCATGATACAATGCCCTGCTGTTACACATCTGAAATGAAAATTACACATAAATGTTGACGAAAGATATAGACAATTTTCACTAATGTAATATATTAATCCAAATGATTTATCAAGTGACGTATTGATATTTTACATGTATGCCTAGGTGACGTTACAATGGTTGTATGTTTAGCTGTTTAGATCATGTTACGATAATACTACTAGAGTACGTTTCGGTGAAAAAGCGAAATCATTATGATTGTGCTGTATGTTTAGGTAATGTTTCAATACTAATAATAGCTTATATATTGCAATATAGGTGATATGAAAAACGCAATGAAGGATGCAGAAAAAGCAGTAGTTTTGGACAGCAAAAATCCCGTGAGTATTGGTGTCTTTTCCTGCAGTTGTATATAGTGTGCACACTCCTCACAAACTTGAAAAAAAAAACCTCGTTAAATGGCACTGATCTCAAAAGGTAAAAAATAAGGATGTTTTTGTAAAGATAGGGCTTAATAAAAATTGTGAGTTCCCTTTTTGAACTCTAATAAACGATACTCCATAAGGATGCCCTATTCATCTCGCATTATAGTTACACTAAAAAGAAACCTTATGGAGTTCGATGTAAAATACCGGTAGCTTTTAAGGGCTTAGGCATTACCATTTCCAACTAACAGATCAGGGCTGCGTTCAATATCTTAGCAGCTAGGCTTGATATATAGGTATCTTGAATGCATTGTATGAATTAACGCTTGTTATTCCTACGTCGTTCAAGATCGTAGCGCTATACCGAGCACTACATATACAATGTATGTGTCCGGGTAGCATATAAAGTGGTTAAAGCACTTGCTTCTCAACGCTGCGACCCGAGTTCGATCCTCGTGATCGGCAGTGGTAGTATGTGAGAGGGTATGGTGGTCGCCCACTTGGACACGTGGGTTTCCTCAGGGCACTTCGGTTTCCTCCCACATAATGACCCCCTCACGCCAAAATCTGTGCAAGTCGGTTAAATAGCTAGTTTATAGCTAATGTTAATTGTTGATTATATATAAGTCCGACTTTCAAAATAAAGCTTATATTCATTTTCATTTTGCTACGATCTTGAACAAAGCCCAGTGTATTTATCTGTACAGTCCAACAGAGTAATCCGTAGTCAAAATCAGTGTATAAAGAACGGCCTAGCAATATTGCTATGAAACACGTCAGACAGCATTTAACCCAATGACAGGTCATACTGGCAAACTATATCGTTACATGTATAACGACCATAGGGTTTGCAAAATGCTGTCTTTAAACGTGGATGTTGAAGCCCCTGCAATAACAGCTTATTTCAAAATCTTATACCCAGAACAAGTTNGATGTTGAAGCCCCTGCAATAACAGTTTATTTCAAAATCTTATACCCAGAACAAGTTCTTGTGTATCGAATAAGTTGTGAGATATACACACCATATGCAAGTGATATTGGAATGTTGTTACATAAATATGCAAATTTAATTATACTGAGTCTTATTTTCAGGATGTTTATTGTATCCGTGCTTTAACGAAAAGTTCAAACGACAACGAAGTTGCGGTAAGACAACAAATATTTCAATCATCATCCGTATAAATTCCTCAGCCAAATGGACAATTTTGACCCCCGAAAAGGGAAGAAAAAGATGAATACACCAAATAAATTTAAAAATTCTACAATGTATGAATACTTTTTTAGAATTTGTTTCATCATTATGAAATATAACCTTTGAATGTATACATGTAACTATGATTATATTTATAATTTACGATACCTTTACATTTTTGTTCCAGGCCGTTAAGGACGTCGAGTTGGCGTTAAAAATCAAACAAGGACATCTCTGTTCTTTGATGTTGCGGTCTGCACTCACAAAACCAATGGTAAAAGGATTATTGATTTATGATAAATTATTCTTTAAAAATCCCATACAGGTCAGATTTTTAAAATAAATATGGGTTTAGAAATTTAGTGCTTTCATAATCTATCTGTTTTTCATATTTGAAGAAGAAAAAAATAATCGTCTCCTTTCAAATTGCATGTCAGATTTCCTGTATAGTACATGTATATTGCACGAATCAAAGAGATCAAAGCAATCCATGCATGAGGATCAACGTACAATATAATATGATTGGTAGTTGATTTCTTTAAATACATGATATGAAACATTTATGGATTTATTTAAAGCAATCTAAAAGATAATCCTAATCAACATTTATCATAGCAATCACTAATGATGGCAATATCTTTAGGAATAAGACTAACATATTATTTTAACAAGTGAAGCATATGAATTATAGGTAGAGGAACCAGTAAAATTGAGGCGAATGGTAAATTCCCCGTACATTTTCTGAGAGAGGGTTCCACTGCTTACTATATTGAATGCATATGCAAAAACGTGTGTATGATTTCTTTCAGGGATTCACCAAATATTTGCTAATTTCTTTTTTTTTTTAATGACTTTGTTTTCTTTTCGGTTTGGAATAAAGGTCTCACAATTTTCGAATTTACTTGCTGTTGGCGCAAGGAGTCAGGTATCACGAGTGAACTCTATGTTGTATTATGAGTGGATTTTCTGCACTTATCACAGAATACTCATGGCTGCTAGTATAAGCTCAACTTACTGTCACCTAAATTTGATTACAATTTTTTTTAAATTTCCAATTTCTTTAACAATTTTCGTAACCTATTTGACTGCTTGAAATATATGTCTTAAATGGACTCTGCATCCGTTTTTGGTAAATCCCACTGTAATTGAAACAACATTTCAATTTTGGTGTATAGTGATAAATGAATTCGTTTTTAGGCTTTTAAACCTTCCTACAAGCAATCAGAATGTACTATATTATTTTGAATATTAAATGGATGGCTTCGATTTTGTAAAGAATGCGCTTTGTCAGAACTTGTGGCTCAGATTCTATATGATTGTAGATGTATTTCATTATAAAATGTCCATCAGGAGTTTTGATATACCAGGCAGAGAGCTTTTTAGCATTATCATTCTACATCGGCGATGCATTCAGTGACAGCACAAACATTTACCAACATCAAATAGCAGTGACTTTATTCTATAATATTCATTTGTGTTGTATGTATTTACCTTGAAGGTGTTACACTGTATCGATCTATCGATGATTTATGTACATGTACCTGTGTTTAATTTACCTCCACTAATAGCTAAATGTTTTGCATTTGTACATTCTTCAATATGCGTGACGTACAGAACAATAATAATGATTTAAAAAATTCACATTAACATTTTGTGATTTATGTGTTTCTTGATTCATCTGAAAGAATTTATAAGCAGGGTAATTTTTGCTATTTAACTTGGCGAAATTTCAAGGAAATATTTATGAAGAAATAAGAAAATTGAACTGCGAATAAATTGCTCTATGAATACGTGGTGAGTTGACAAAGGCAAGTAGTATCAATTATTTGACATTTTTTTTATCAATTCTATCAAGATTGACTATGACTAACGACTCAAACATTTGAATAGTTTTATAAATTCTTTCCAAGAGCCAAATTTATGTATTTATCGTATCACTATTTCTTCCCTTAATCACTACGACCTTTCAGAATCCCAGGTACATTTTATTTTGATTTGTTATCTTATCAAGACTTTTACACACATACACAAAGAGAGAGAGAGAGAGAGAGAGAGAGAGAGAGAGAGAGAGAGAGAGAGAGGAAGAGAGAGAGAGAGAGTCTATTGCAACATACAGTTTTTTTGGAAATCATCGCCATTCACCGCTTTATATTTGCCAATTTCATATTACATCACAACAAATATAAAGGTATGGAATGGCTATCACAATCTAAATAGGTATTTGTTATGTTGAATCCGCTCCATACTCTCTTACATAATTTCTGTTTTCATAGTAACTTTTACGATAGAAAGATTTTAATTATACATTTTAAATGATAACCAAATTACTAATATTTTTATAGTAAAAAAGAATTCAATGTATACATTTTAAACAATATTTTTTAAAAGTTGTAAAAAGATCACAGATGATACCAATAGAAAAAATATGATAAATTTTGCCATTAATAGATTTTGTAATAACACGGAAATTTTTCCTTATACATAGCAAATCAATAATTGGAGATTAAATTCTAAATTTCCCCAAATTTTGATTTTAAGTCATAAGGGCAAATTCAGTGTCATTTGTTCGTAAAACATCATGACATGTAGACTCCAACATTTATTTTCAATTTTGATGAAGATAATCGTTTATTTTATTTTCATTTACATCATCATCATCATCAGTATCATCATCATCGTTATTTTGTTGGGTTTGATTTAGCTGCATGGTAATGTATGTTGTAGTAACATGCTTGGTACAGTTGTAAATAGTTTAAATCGTTTTATGTTTTGATGATGATATTCATACTTTATCATAAACATTTGACATGTTGCAATACATTCATTGTTTAATCAAGAACCACTATATTATGTTGCTGATAAGCCTGATATTGCCCAGCTATGTTGCTGATATTGCCCAGCTTTTTTCACAGGACTCGAAAGCGAAGTCTGAAAACTGTTCCACTGTATCCACCTTCAGACACCCATCTATAATGGAATTCTACGACAAGTAAGCGCTTATGTATCTGATAGCAAACCCATATTGAATCCTTAACTTTGGTATCTTCATTTCATTTTTTGCAAAATATCATTTTTCGAACATCTTCGACCTACGAGTATCATTATAAGTTCTGCTTTTTTAATAAGAACAGCGTGGAAATACATGTTCTTATTTATTCATGCACTTACATGTATCCTTTACCCCTTTGCATTTGTCATCACAGATATTTGTTTACTTTATGTGTGCCACACACAATTGTCCAAATAGACCTGACACCAGACAAGCCTAATAAGAAACAGCTAGCAGGTGAGATGCTCATTTATTTTAACTTTCAGCTTTATTTACCTTGATGCTTGAAATTCGTGATACCCTCATGAACAAAATATATGCATGTCCTGGATCAGTTAGGAGGGTGATGACGGCGAATTTTATGCGCAGAAACATAAAAACCAACAGATAATGATTTTATTTTTAATATTTTACATAAAAAAGACCAACCACACGCCCTCCCCATGTACAAACGTATAAGTTTTTATCTTGTTTGTTCATTATAGAAATACAGAAAGAATTATATTCAACAATTTTTCAAGTTGGTTCTTTTTAGCTCACCTGAGCCGAGGCTCAAGTGGGCTATTCTGATCGCCTTTTGTCCGTCGTCTGTCTGTCCGTCTGTCTGTTAACTTTTCGCATTTCGACTTCTTCTCAAGAACCGTGGGCCAAATTCAACCAAACTTGTACATAGCATCCTTGGGTAAAGGGCTTCAAGTTTGTTCAAATGAAGGACCAGGCCCTCATCAAAGGGATATAATCACGAAAATGCAAAAATAGGGTGGTGTCATTTAAAAATCTTCTTCTCAAAGAACCACTAGGCTAGGAAAGCTGAAATTTAAATGGAAGCTTCTGATATAGAGGGATTAAAGTTTTGTTCAAATCATGACCCAGGGGGTACGATGGGCCACAATAGGGGATCAAAGTTTTACATATGATTATATAGGGGAAATCTTTAAAAATCTTCTCCTCAAGATCCACTCGACCAGGAAAGCTGAATTATATGGAAGCTTCCTGATATAGAGGAGATTCAAGTTTGTTCAAATCATGACCCCCGGGGTACGATGGGGCCACAATAGGGGATCAAAGTTTTACATGTGATTATATAGGGAAATTTTTAAAAATCTTCTTCTCAAGAACCACTGGGCCAGAAAAGCTGAAATTTATATGGAAGCTTCTGATATAGAGGAGATTTAAGTTTGTTCAAATCATGACCCCCAGGGGTACGATGGGGCCCCAATTGGGATCGAAGTTTTACATATGATTTATAGGGAAATTTTAAAATCTTCTTCTCAAGAACCACTGCGCCAGAAAAGCTTCCTGATATAGTGAAGATAAAGTTTGTTCAAATCATGACCCTACCGTACGGGGTAATGTGGGCCACAATGAGGGATCAATATTTTACATGCAAATATATAGGGAAATTCTTTTAAATCTTCTTTATTGAACCAGACAAATGGATATTTAACCTGAAAGCTTCCTGATATGGTGTAAATTTAAGTTTGTTTAGATAATGCCCCACCCTCCGAAGGTTGGATTGGGGGGACCACAATAGGGGATTAAAGTTGCTACTACTGCTCTTCTTAGTGAGGCAGTGCTCAGGTGAGCGATGTGGCCCATGGGCCTCTTGTTTATTGTTTAGACTGAAACAGCATACGGTGTATTTAACAGTTTTTTGCTGCGGGTGTAAACTATGACGATATGTAGGTAAACAGTTATTTTAGAGGATTATAATTTTGGCGGACGTTATTTCAAACATAAGAATTGATTAGCAATGCAGTGTTGATAACTTATATGTAAATCGTAGGGAACGCTATAAGAAAACCTGTAGTTAATTTACACCCGAGCTGTCAATAACTGCGATAGACTGAGTTATCTTTCTTACGAAAATGCAAAATTGTTGATCACGTACATGTACGCATTTAGCTGTTAAAATTTTGACAGCACGACACCAAATTGCTAAGTCAAAATTGTAATGCCGCGGAAAATACTGCTACATATACGGTCTTTTAATGTTACACGTATCTCCCCTCCCTGATATGGGATATGAGTTCAATATTCCCTACATTTAATAAATAATGCTGAAGTGAAAATTGTCTGAGAATCATGGTTTTTTTTACCAAAAGAGTCACAGAAGGAACCAAGAAATGACACACTTAAAGAAAGACCTATGTCTGCACCAGACAGAATATCCGTGGAACCTTTCAAGTGTGGCACACTTTGTACAGTTTAACAAGATGGCTACCAGGCGACGCAAGGACTACGGAGAGGCAATACGGAAATATATATGCCGACCGAAAACTGCGTCGGCATTCTTTGGTTAGAATACTTGTAACATTCTTGCTATGCATCGTGTACAAGCTTTTCTTTAAAGTGTTGCTGAAACGAATTTAAGAACATCTAAATCACTCCAAGCTTGCATGTACACGGCGTGGAGATTAAGTTAAACATAATGTAGGAAGACAATTCACAGAATTTTAAACAAATCGCTTATTCAATTGCAGAGCAGCTTGAACGTGAACGAAGAAAAACAGTGGCCGACGTTTCGGAAAATGAAAGAAGGCGAGTGTTCAGCAGGAGTCAGACGTTTTAATGAAACTGCCTTGCTGTTTCCCGGGACTGCGCACGCAATACCCCATGCAAAGTATACAACAAGCGTACAACATTCCTGCACCAGTAGTACCGCCAAATCCATGAAAAATGTCACACCTCGATCGTCAACTACAGTATAAAAAATCTAGTAAAACGTCAAACCCCAACAAAACCAACCCAAGACAACACAAGTGAACAGAAAAACAAAGAAAAATATTTTCTGCACGGTCGTAACGGTGCCGGATATGGAATTCAGATTCCTGACGGACATAAGTCAGTCCTCTTAGCGAGGATCAAAACCGGACATTTCCAAGCGTAAGAGTACCATCCTCCACAAAGTTCACCTTTTTCCTCCCGCCCAGTTATAACTTTCTACTCGACGAGTCTGACGATATCTGACAGATACACAATCTCGAGTGCCCACACTCGGGCTCGATTACATCTCAAGTTTGCAGTGTAGGTTACCAGAATCAGCCGAGGTTCGCCGAATGTTACAGATCATAATATTTTCATGTTTGTGAGGAGTTACATGTATGAATAATAGCGTCATGATAATTATTGCATGTGTGTACATGTATATTGACACTCTAAAACCGCCGAGAGAAATTTAGTTATATGCCGAGATTAGTTTATAAGAAATGCACAATCGCATTGAATGGTTGTTTACGAGATCTCTCGTAAACAACACGTGGTCCGTCAATGTTCTATTCTTGAGTTGTCGTACACGGCCATTCAATCCGATTGGTCAGTGTAACCGGTGGCATTGTCAGATATTGTGTTTGATATGTAAAGCAGTATTCATTTTAATGAGACTAAATAGCCAATCGATGAGTAATATGGTGATCTTGGCATGAAAATCTCACAGGCTATCATAATGCTGTTATTGGAATAATTCTAAAATTACGCGCTATCATGTCTTGGAATATTCCATCTCAAATTATTGTTCTAAAAAAGAATTTCAAAAGATTCATCCTTACTAGAATCTATTCGTCATTGACAGACCACTTGTTGCTTACGACAGAGTTCTCGTAAACAACCATTCAATGCAATTGGTCAGTGCTACCTGTGGCATGGTCGGGTACTTTGTTTGATATGCAAATAAATTTCTTTTCATTGAAAACAACCCGCCAATCGATGGGTAACACGGTAATCATTGCATGAAAATCTCGCACACTCACATAGGTCAACTATCATGCTGTTATTGGAATAATTCTAGGTAGTGATTGCTCCTTCGCCTAGAGCTCGGCATTTAGAAGTGAGAATCACAGGTCTTTCGGATATGACCTTAAAAACGGAAGTCCCGTGTCGCAGCAGGTGTGGCACGAAAAAGAACCTTCACCGCTAAAAACTATAAGTGCTAAGCATAGGTCTAAATTTGCAGCCCTTCACCAGCAATGGTGACGTCTCAGTATGACTGAAATATTCTCAACGGGACGAAAAACAAACAAATAATCAATCACAAAAACAAAAAAGTTTGTAATCTATTCCATTGTTTACATTATATATTTCTGTAACTTAAACACTTACAAATGTATGTGATATCCTAATGATTGCATTTTTTATTCTCATAAAGATGACGGTTTGGATGTTTATATAATCATTTCTATTCAGGTATTTCAACCTATCAACATACGAGATGCTCCCCGGATGTACTATAAGTAAGTTCGTTTATTAACATATGCATTGATAAATATTATTGAAGATTTACAACAATAAAATATATGTATTTGTTTGACATATTCTCCAATTCTTCGTTATTTTAACCTTTACATGTAACGTCAGATGAATTATCATAATTTTTTCCAGACCATGGAAAGGTGATAAACTACCTGTTGCAGAAGTAGATCGACGTGTCATCGCACCTTGCTGGAAGTGATAAGAATTTAAGTGCAATAAGTAACAAAACTATTCGTGTTGGTATCTTGAAATTACTAAATATATGAACATTAAAAGCATACTTTTACTTTGGGATATTTGTCTATTGCTTTAAAATAACTCTCCAATAAGATACGAATACAATCAAGAATAATCTGGTTTGATCCATGCATAATCAAGAAAAATGTTTTATTGAATTTCCTCATTATGATGCTGCAAATACAAATTGGTAATTTTAATTTTTAAATTAGGATGTACATTTGTTGCACCTTGCTTGGTGGGCAGGGTGCAACCGTGTTTGCAGGCTTTTATGCGCGAAATTAAAGTAAACCAACAACAAAGCAACAACAAAAAGTTGCAATCAGTATTAGGCAGCATATTACTGGCCTTAGTTTGTTGACATGAAAGATACAAATGAATCCTTTTGCTCCATTTGGCAGATACAACAGCTGTTGCAAGTTCAGGGCCTAATAATTGTGGAGGGTACAGAATTAGATATGGGAGGTACAAAAAACCGTTACCGCAGATTATTGTATTGTATTCTTTGATAATAGCAGTCTACGG
This sequence comes from Ostrea lurida, assembly GCA_903981925.1. NCBI lineage: Eukaryota > Metazoa > Mollusca > Bivalvia > Ostreida > Ostreidae > Ostrea > Ostrea lurida. The sequence goes on from CAJDSM010017575.1 coordinate 22,765, forward strand.
ATGGATTTATCGTTGGTTCATTTGATATAACATTACCACATGACAGAAGGAAACAGGTGCGTTTGGGTTTTGACGTCACATTTTGATAAACTGTCTGGTAAATGAAGCTTGGTGATTCTCCTTAAACTAATTATAAATCAAAGTAGCAGCCTGGGACTTTTTCTTTCTATCGCAGGATGTATAGCGTACTTTCATGATTAAAGTCCAATGTAATGTAAAACAGTTTTTGAGGTGGATGTGTGCTACTAATATAAACTTGACACTGGATTGTAGGGATATTTCATCGCCTCTTGCATTATCGCTCAGTATAAACTAAATAAGAAACCACTGATTGATTTTATACCGAGGTTATTTGTTCAATACAAATTGACATCCACCATACATCACAGCGAGGGGTAGACC
>CAJDSM010017576.1:9121-29032 GCA_903981925.1 Ostrea lurida
ACACACCAGGGGTTGGAATCGGGTGCCTAGGAGGAGTAAGCTCCCCTGTTGACCGGTCACACCCGCCGTGAGCCATAGTCCTTATGGGTAAACGAACAATCCGTAGTCAAATCAGTGTGTGAAAAACTGCTTAACAATGACTATGAAACACATCAGACGTATTTGACTCAATGGTAGGTCATACTTTGTAAACTTAAATTGTGATTACGACCATAGAATTTACGAAATGCTGCCTTTAAACACGACTGTTGAAACGCCTGCAGCAACAACTTGTTTGTAAGTAGCCTGCTTCGATTAAAAAATTGATGATACGTACATGTATATAGAAGTCTTGCATTTCGAATAATTTGAGAGACATACACACCATATACAGGTATGATGGGATATTGCTACATAATATGGGAATTTGACGATTGGAGGAAGCTGAAATTGTCCCATTTGTCATAATGTTGAGTAGTTAGTTTGCCGTTAAATATCAATGTTCAATAAAATAATCCAAGTTTGCATTTGATTTCTTTTTGAAATCCTGTAACGATTTTAAATATCTGTTCTAAATCTTAAAGATAAAAGTAATCAAAATGTGACTTAAGTTTATTTCTCAGGTTATTGGTCAAGGGCCAGAGTGGTATCACATGCCTAGGAAACGAAGATATTCCCTGCTGACCGGTCATACTCAACGTAAACAGAGTATAAATGTATTTCAACTTTTCCCCATAACGCCAAGGCTTGTCTGCGTATGGCCAGATTTTGAATATCAAGAGCAGACAACCTTACAAACAAGTTGTTGTTGCAGAAGTTTCAACAGTCATTTAAAGCCAGCATTTTCGCACATTTTATGTGTGTCTTTATTGCAATCTACTATGCCAATATAACCTGCCATTGGATCAAATGCTGTCTGATTGTGTCATACCAATTATTAGCCGTTCTTTATACTGTACAATGATATTGACTATATTATCAAACAATGGGTTCTGGAAGTGTGGCCGGCCGACAGGGATACTTACTCCTCTAGGACACTGATCCCACTTCTGGTGTATCCAGGGGTCCGTGTTTGCCCTAAATTCTTATTTTGTATAGGACTTGATGAGATTGTTCACAGTTCGTATCTTTACCTTTTCATTTTCATTTGTAAATGAATACATATCAGGTTTAACTATTTGTCACACTTTATCCATAGTCAAAAATACGTTATAACCTTTGCACTTAAATTTAGATTCTGAAGTCTTAGACAAAGCTTTAGATATTAAATTCCTCTGTGCGATTCTTTACTATACTTTAATATAGACTGAAACTTCTGCCTGAGTTTTTTTAATCGGTCCGTGTGTATGTCTATGCCATCATAAGAAAAAAACTGTCCCCTTTAACTTCAATGTTTTACATGTAGGGAGTTAAAATTTCACACTTAAAATAATTATGTAGACGGTGGTTGAGTTTGGGGGGAGGGGGGGGTCAGCGACTTTAAGCCCTCAACTTGTCGATATTGTAAGAAATTGTCAATATATCAAAATTGTTCAGCTATCAATGCGCATAATTGTACATTTCTTATAACAGAGTCTCGGCATATAATCAATATTTTTTTCTTCTCAGCGGTTTTGTGTGTTAAATATATATTATATGCATATGCAATAATTATCATGACGCTATTTTTCATACATGAAACACGTCACAAAACATGAAACACATGGTCTGTATACATCGGCGAACCTCGGCTGATCTGGAACCTACATCAAACTTAGATGTAATCGACCGAGGTGCACCGAGTGTGTCTGTAATACTCACTGGAGGAATAGTTGACTGGGGTAGGAAAGGTGAACTTGTGTGAGGATGGTACTCGCTTGGACCTGTCCGCTTTTCCTTGATAGAGACGGACTTATGTCTGCGGACATCTGATTCATCCGCACCGTTACGACCGATTAGTATTTTCTTTGTCTTCTGTTCCATTATGTTTGTTTGGTGGATGGTTTTGTTGATTTAACGTTTTCAAGATATTTTTATCGTAGTTGACGTCGAATTTAACATTTTTCATGGTTTGGCGTACTACTGGTGCGGAATTGTACCGTCTTATTTAACTTTGCATGGGACTCTGCGTGCGCAGTACCGGAAACAAAGGCAGTTTCGTTTAAACGTTTGACTCTGTCCTGCTGGACAGCTCGCCTTCTTTCCATTTCCGAAACGTCGGCCTGTTTCCTTCGTTCACGTTCAAGCTGCTCTGCAATTGAATAAGCGATTTTGTTTAAAATTCTGTGAATTGTCTTTAGTTCCTACATTATGTAACTTAATCGCCATGCCGTTGTCATGCAAGCTTGGAGTGATTTAGATGTTCTTAATTCGTTAAAGAAAAGCATGTACACGATGCATAGCAAGAATGTTAACAAGTATTCTAACCAAAGAATGCCGACGCAGTTTTCGGTCGGCATATATATTTCCGTATTGCCTCTCCGTAGTCCTTGCGTCGCCGTAGGAGCCATCTTGTTAAACTCTGTACAAAGTGTGCCACACTTGAGAAAGGTTCCACGGAATATTCCTGTGTCAGGTGCAGACATAAGGTCTTTGTTTCAGTGTTTCATTTTTTGGTTCTTCTGTGACTCTTTTTGTAAAAAAAATCATTATTTTTCAATATATTAAGGAATATTGTACTCATAAACACTTGTATATTATATATATATACATGTATATATATCCCATATCAGGGAGGAAGATAAATGTAACATTAAAAGACCGTACATGTAGCGGTATTTTTACGCGGCATGACAATTTTGACTTAGCAATTTGACTGTCATGCTGTCAAAAGTTTAATAGCTAATTTGCACACAAATGCGTACATGTTACGTGGATAACAAAAAATTTTGCATTTTCGTAAGAAAGATAACTTCGTCTTATCGCAGTTATTGACAGCTCGGGTGTAAATAAACTACAGGTTTTCTTATAACGTTCCCTACAATTTACATATAAGTTATCAACACTGCATTGTTAATCTCAATTCTTATGCTTTGAATATAACGTCTCGCCAAAAGTATAATCCTCTAAAATACTCTTTACCTACATATCGCCATTGTTTACACCCGCAGCAAAAAACTGTTAAATACTGTGGAATCATCATTGTTCGTGGGGGACCAATGTTCGTGGATTTCGTGGGTCACCCTTACCCACGAATTTACGTCCCCACGAACATGTTTTTATTTTCCTTTTAATCTATATAAAATTATGCCGTTCGCATCATTTATAAATTTTTCCACGAAATTTACGTCCCCACGAACCAGCAAAAATTTGGCACCCACGAACATGTGCGACGCACAAGTTACAATGATCCCACAGTACACAGTATGCTGTTTCAGTCTAAACAATAAAAAAAGAGCCAACTTGAAAGATTGTTGAATGTAATTCGTTCTGTATTTCTATAAATGAACAAACAAGATAGGAGTTTATACGTTTGATCATGGGAGGGCGTGTGGTTGGTCTTTTTTATGTAAAAATATTAAAAATAAAATCATTATGTTGGTTTTTATGTTTTCTGCGCATAAAATCGCCTCATCACCCCCTAAACTGACTCAGGACATGCATATATTTTGTTCATGAGGCCCAGAGGGTATCACGAATTTAAGCATGAAGGGAAATAAAGCTGAAAGTTAAAATAAATGAGTCATCTCACCTGCTAGCTGTTTCTTATTAGGCTTGTCTGGTGTCAGGTCTATATTGGACAATTGTGTGTGGCACACTAAAGTAAACAAATATCTGTGATGACAAATGCAAAGGGGTAAAAGATACATGTAAGTGATGAATAAAATAAGAACATGTATTTTCCACGTTTGTCTTAATAAATATTCAAAAATAAAGCAGAACTTATAAATGATATCTCGTAGGTCGAAGATGTTCGAAAAATGATATTTGCAAAAAATGAAATGAAGAATACAACTAAAAGAATTCAATATGGGTTTTGCTATCAGATTCATAAGTGCTTACTGTTCGTAGAAATCCATTATAGTGGGTGTCTGAAGGGGATACAGTGGAACAGTTTCAGACTCCGCTTTTCGAGTCCTGTAAAAAAAAGCTGCTGGCAATTATCAGCAACATAATAATAGTGGTTTCTTGATTAAACAATGAATGTATTGTAACATGTTCAAAGTATGAATATTCATCATTAAACATAAAACGATTAAAACTATTTACAACATGTACCAAGCATGCTACTACAACATACCTTACATGCAGCTAAATCAAACCCCAACAAAATAACGAGGATGACGATGATGCTGATGGTGAAATGAATTAAATAAAATTAACAGATTATCTTCATCAAAATTTGAAAACAAATGTTGGAGTCTATATGTCATGATGTTTTACGAACTAAATGACACTGAATTTGCCCCTTATGCCACTTAAAATCAAATTTGGGAAATTTAAAATCTCCAATATTGATTATGCTACATGTAACGTATGTATAAGGAACATTTCTGTGTTATCAAACAATCTTTTAATGGCAAAATATTTATCATATTTTCTCTTTGTTGGTCTTTTTACAACTTTTATTTTAATTGTTGATACAATGATAATACATCTTACTATAAAAAAACCTCAGTATTTGATTATCATTTGGAAATTCCTTTCTATCGTAAAAGTTAAATATGAAAACAGAAAATAATGGGATTCCCTCTTTAAATTATCTCGATACAAAGTAGAGATAGCAATTCACGGGCAAATTTCTACGTGTTCTTTCCCTAGAATGTAAAGAATAAAAATTACTAATACCTGATACCGCCATTAATTTTATAGTTGATGTTATTGGATCGCTCGCGTATTAAGATATCCGCTTATAAAATTAGATCTTAATGTAAGGGAGTATGCGCCGAGCGGATCCAACATCACATCTTAATTTCAATCTAGTATTTATGTGGATAACCATGTCCCATATCCTTTATATTTGTTTGTGTTAGATGTTCAATATTGAAAATTGCAATTAACATTGGTCGGAGGACCAGAGGAAGAATCTCTACAGAGGGGCGGCCGGCATGCCTGAAGACGAGTGGGTACGACCATCCACGAAACATCGTACGAGTTTATCGGGCTTTGCGGTTTCCGAAGTCGTCCGACGTTCAGTGCATTCTGTACTGCGGCCTGGCCAGGCCCTGTCCCATGCGATCGTCTTAACGTCGCCTGTGTGAGTAGAAAATTTCGATAAATTATCCAGTTTTCCACTGGTTTTCTGCGCACTGTGCTGTGCAGGGGGGGGCCAGATATTCATTTGATTTTGGTACAGATTGGCACCATGAATGAATGATTGACGATTTCCAAATGTCTCTCGTCTCTCTCTCCTCCATACTACTCTCTCGTCTTGCGTGCTCTCTCTCTCTCTCCTCTCTCTTCTCTCTCTCCTCTTCATGGCTCTCTGTTATGTGTGATACACGCTCTTAGTTCAAAGATAACAAAGTCAAAATAGAATATGTACTTGTGGATGTACGTGAAAAGGTCGTTTGAGTAAATTAGGTATAGAAATAGTGATACGATTAATACATTATAATTTGGCCTTGAAAGAAGTTGAGTCAATAAGTGTCAATTTCTTGATTAGAATTGATATACAAAAAAGTGTACAATAAATATTTGTCACTATCTTGCCTTTAGTCAAAACTCACCACGTATTCATAGAGCATATTTATTCACAATATCAATTTTCTTTTATTTCTTCATAAAATTAACAATCTCCTTGAATTTTTCGTGAGTAAATAGCAAAAATTACCCTGCTTATAAAATTCTTTCAGATGATCAAGAACACATAAGTCACAAAAATGTAGTGATTTTTTTTTAAAAATCGATTATATTGTTCTGTACGTCACGCCTATATTGTAAGAATGTTACCAAATGCAAAAACATTTAGTGTGAGTAGCTGGAGGTAAATTCAAACCGCATTACATGTACATGTAAATTCACCGATGAGATCGATACCAGTTGGTAAGCCACCTTCAAGGGTGATAATACATAACAACACAAAATTGAATATATTGAATATATAAGTCATTGCGTATGTTGTGCGTTGGCAAATATTTGTGCGTCACTGAATGCATCGCGCGCCTGAACAGAAATTGATCTTGTATAGAATCGATAACCCACTAAAAAGCTCTCTACGCCACCGGTCCTATAATTCCAAACACATCCTATCTTGCATTGAGACATTTTTATAATATATAAAATACTGTAATACTAATCATTATCATATCAACGAGTGTGTATAATGCTTGTATCAGTGCCCTGACAACCCTAGTTAGTCTGATCAAAAGCCGCCAAAATTCCCTACAACATCACTACAAAAGGCCTATTGCTCCATTTAATATCAACCATGTACAATAGTATAGTAACATTTGCTGATAGGAATTGTAGGAAGTTTCACTCAGACCTTAATAATAAAACGAAAAATGTCATTTATGTTATTCATCTTATGCATCTAATTAAATAATCTCAACATGATATTGTAAAATCTGTTTGTTCATATTTACCAGATGTTGCGATTTAATTATTACTCCCATAAACTCGGCTTATGCAGAGTTCCCAATTTTAAACATAATTATTAATTTCAACAGATTAACAATAATATGGATATCATAATAACTTAGTATATAATATGAAATTGAAATTTAAATAAAAAAATTATAAATCAGAAATTTTACAGTATGGAGTAGACTATTAAAGTAGTGAAGTCTTTTCTTTTTTCTATCATATTCAACATACGCAAGGGCTCATACCATTGTAGAAGTACTGTCCTAGCTGAATACAGTGTGTGTTCTAGCAAAACTACCCACTTCATACAATATTCACAACAATCACGAGTTCATCATCTGGTATCTACTTGAGATACTCCTCTCTCGCTCAGGACAAACAGGCATACAATTTACGTTATATATGCTTCCGTATAAGCATATTTGAGACCCTTTTTCCTAAAATCACTCGTAAATAGAAAACTCAAGAAGTCCACTTAAAGGAAAAATATACAAGAAAAACAATGTCATAGGAATAAATATTATTGTGTGAATTCCTCCCGCCTGAATAACGAAATTTCATAACACACGATTTATTGCCAACATGCATCAAATATAGTAAAGACTGCAGTTCAACCCCTCTACTGCAAGAATAATGTCAACGAAATAGTTTACTATTGTGCCTCAAGTTTACTGGTACCCTTCATACCTTATTATGTGGTATGAGTGCCTCTACTTCGTTAAATAAAATATATGTCAGATCTTTGTTTAAAGTTATTGCCATGCATTAGTGTATATAGCTCCTATGATAAATCGTTAGATTAGGATTATTTTTAGACTTCTTTAATAAATCCATAATGTTTTATCACTTTAGATTTGCAAAAGTCGATAATTTAAAAAAAATCAACTACCAATTATGATCATTTTGCTTATAACGTAGAGAATCTCTCATTCTATCGGAATTAGCTTCTGACTCTCTTTGATTTCCGATATTCGCATGAATATGGCATGCTAACACTAATACATCGTGAAAAGCGTGGACTAGATGCATTTGACGGAATGAAACCGCTGAGTCAACTATTATTTCCTCCTTTTGCCAGCAAATATAAGAATTTAATACTAGAGAAGATCTATGACAAAGTCACTAATTTTCTTCGCGATTACCCTCAGTATATTATATTTTAAACAATCGCACGCGCTATATATCATAGGGTATTTTAAAGAATTTTTATTTTTAGTCAATTTATAAGTCCGATAGTGCAAGTCATATGTGATGACCTATTTAGTATTTGTGATTGCATTGTACCTCAGAAACATATACATAGGAAGAACAGAAGATAATATTGTCCTTCTTTGCGAGGATTTAATAAAACAGCCATAATCGATCTGATATACTTTACAACGTCCCTTAGTCTATATCGGCTCATGAGCAACAAAGAATTAAATATGTACGATTATCTCGTGTCCGTAAATTATAAATTTATAAATCTATACATGTATTACATTCCAAAGGGTTATATTTAGATTCATAATGATATGAAACTAAAACCTGTACAATGTCAAGTTATTCATACTCATTGTATGATTGTTTTATTTATTTGGTTGTATATCTACAATCATTTATCCTCCCCCTCTTCGAGAGACGGATCAATACTAAGAATACAATATATTAAGGAATGAAGTGGTGTAATATAAAAATACGAATATAAGCAATGAGATACAGAAAGATAATAATCTTACTTAGACTATTACACGTCACTTTCTACGACTTGTCGTTTTGAACTTTTCGTTCAAAGCACGTACAGGGAAACGATTAATACATCCTGATATAGTCATCGATCCAAGGGATATAGTTTAATTGAATTACTTGAGCATTATTATATGATTATACAAACCATATAACTCTAATTTATCACTTGTCCAATATATTTCGGAGCATGTGCTCTAATACATTTACAAAAACTCTATTCGAATTACACATTAAGACAAAACTTGTTCTGGGTATATAGTAGCTAAAATGACTTTAAGATTTCTGACAAAAATGGGGTGAATTATGTGAACAAAACGTTCCTCATATATATGCTAAGTGTGTTGCGCGAGAGGCTTTCATAACATAATCTCCTCGACTCTCATAGGATTCCCGCGAGTGTCACTATTTGACCTTGAACCCCTCTGGTATACGTTTCTCATTTCCGAGGCAAATCTCTGTGAATCGAGCTCGTTCTACATCAGCTGTATAGTAGTCCCATCGTGGATGATCCTGTCATTGCGGTTAATGCCTTGTCTAGTCAGGTGTCTTTGTTATGGATTCGTATTTGATGCACATTTGTGATTGATGCCGGTTCATAGCGAGCGCGGTCCTTATATACACTGATTGTTAGTAACATACATGCGTAATTATGACTCTCCAGCTCAATCTGCTGTAACAAATTATATTTAAGGTAGCACAATGAGTCTAGTGCGCTATCCCAGAGATCCTCCGTCAAAGCCAAAATACTCAAAGCACTTTTGTCTTCTAAAACGAACAAATTAAAAAGCATTCTAATTTTCTGAAAAGGTCCGGACTAAAAAAGTTCTCAGCTCATTTCTAGTGATACAAAATCTCTCAAACAGAAATCACCATACAAGAGTAATAGCATAAATTGTCTGACAATCGTTCTGGCTCATAATAAATATTATCAACCTATGCACTCTTGACAACAACTTTATCTTGTGCAAGCTGAGCGATCTGGTATTAGAGGTACATTGATATCAGTGGAGCAGTGTAAAATAAAACCACGAAATTGTCAAGTCTGAGTGTGTCCCGCGTGTGAGGAAACCCCATACAGCTGAGTCTCCCATTGATGAGGAAGTTCGCGCAGACCCACATCCTCCATACGCGTTCGCATATTATACAAAACAATAAACTAACCAAACTCTGATCGATCTCAGACTGCGATCGTGGATATTCAGAAAAACATCGAGTCATCGCAGAGAGACTCTCAGAAGCTAGACACAGGCAAGTGCCTTGTAACAAAGTTCCACACGTTTAAACTAATGGCAATATTGCTTTGCGCCGGCTAATACTACCTACTAATGCTATTGATATAGATGAGAGTTATTGGTATGCTACTCTTTATCTTGGTGCAAATACAATGCAAGCTATATTGGAAGCTAATAGAATGCTATAGCGCACTCGATCTTAATGTCTCGCACAATCAGTAAGGAAACAAAGATAAACAGGGCCGAGAATAAGTTTCCATGTGTGAAGCGAAACTGAGCGAACTCAGACGGCATACTATATATCAAGCCTAGCGACATTAGAGAGCAGATAGACTGAATAGATGAGCGACGCACACGACACCCTCATACCGTGTATATGTTCGTATGAAACCTAGGCGTTTCACAATTCCTCTCCCTTGCAGAGCCCTATAAAAAGTTACTCACCGGTTATTTATATCTCTCATTCTCGAAACCGTCTCTCTGAACCAACGGTTGCGATTTTCCTTCTATTACGCATTATATCATTTAACTGGCTAATTTCATGTTATCCGGATGAATACTGAGCTCATATGAAGACCTTAAGTGCGAGTGTGTGAAGGTACCATAGAAATTCGCATATACCATTAAGAGTGTCGAGAGGTATACAAGGGAACTGATACCAATTCTATATAGAATCTCCCGTTGTCCACACATATCCAAAAAAAACAATATACCTAAACACATCACACCTAATTCCATCATATACTCTATTTTTCTTATGAAAGCGAGTACAGTAGCCGCAATATGTACGAGCGATCTGAGGTTATTTGTTATTTTTTATATAAGCGATTTGAGTACGTGGTAGTAGTGGCAAGCATACATTCTGTGCTCACATGGCAGGGAACACAAATGATGTACACCAGAATTAATCATTGGAGCTCGGACACTTTTTTGTACTGAGCCTCCCTCAGAAACTCTTTAACTGTCCCCCTGCTTTTATCCGGATGCACAATGTCCTCATTTTGTCCTTTTTTTTTCAATATCTTTACTTAACCTTAATATATGTACTATATGAATACTATATGATATCCTGCATTATTATATTAGTTATATTATGTGAGACTCAACCGAAATATTCTTCTACTAAACACCTAATGCAAGCACCAGCTACAATAAAATATGTTTTCTCACCCTCATTTTCCAGCCCGAAACGAACGAGTTGACGCCTCCCTCAGTACAGTATATTTATAATCGTAAACCTCACTTCGACATACTAAACAAGTGAAAATCAAAATTCTAAAACCACCCTTTTACACTACATCTAGAACTGATACTCCATAGAGTATGTTTGTAATACCAGCTATCCCATTAGTGCAGCGCATACACTGATATAAAAAATGTTATTCAATACGTCACGCTTATAAATCATTGTGATAATATATACATAGTCTAGCAGCTATTTAGAGCGTGTAATTAGATGTCTTTAATGTCTATTATCTTTTTTCGTCAACCATTTATGTGTAATTTTCGAGATTTCAGGTTCATGTGTTTAAACTCTTACAGTCCGAAGAGGCATCGTACGTATGCATTGTTTTCATATGACTGTAACCATAGTACTTCTGAGGAGAGACGCTCGACTGTCCATGTTTATGGCGTGACTCGATTGCCAGACTTTAAAAAATATAGGGCCCTTAAGTAAGTGTCAAGGATCTCCACTGTTGACAAAGTTAATAAGCTGGGCACGCTGCAGTACTAGGCCGGGTGGACTGGGGGTTATCGCTTCAATAGAGTGTGCTTCCTGTTTTTATGCATCTCCCGAGAGCTCCAGAAGAATAGTCGCTCCTCCTCCTCTTAGCAGTACTACTGTGACAATCTCCGTCCCAGCTGTTGCAGGAGACCAGAGCGCGGATAGAAACCTCCTCATGCGCTGCGTATCCAATCATAGCGCGGCGAATGATATTGCTCGGTACGCAATGTTAGCGGATAGCTCAATTTTCTGAGCCCACAAAACAACTAAGAGCCAATCTCTCTGAATAAAAAAAAATGTGTGGAGACCCTTTTTATACAATGCTTATAGATGACATATCTCAATATAATCCAGTTCAAACCGTTTACTTTATCTTCGACACTGCGATTAGCGAACACACTCAAAATAGGAATAAGGCATTGAGGATATCCGTTAGAATTCATTGATATCAAAGTGTTTCCGCTAAAGAGTTTATCAGAAAGCTTACTCGTAATGTGTGCTTTTCGGAAATTTGGTGACCTACACAAATACACGTCATGAGCCACATAACACTCCATTGAAGACTGATGTTCAGCTCGTAGACCGACGTTATGTGTACTCAGCTCTCTTAAAGGGAATATCGAAGTTTAACTGATGGACAACTGTTACGAGTCTTGAATTTATGTACTGTTGTCGCTGTATTTATTGACATCTTCGATCCTATACTTGTGTTTTCTCACAGCAGTAGCTGTTTTGTAGATATACGCTTATTATACCACCCCCTAATCGTCAAAGGTAATTGTGCCTTTGTTAAAGAGAGTGTGTCTCGGCACTCTCATAGACATCTGTAATAATAGGTATACACACCAAGTAGATACTATCAATGTATTTCTGGATATTTCCCTGATAGATACAAATGTGCGTATGAGAGGTAATGGTTACCATCAATACAAAGCCAGCAAATAGGATTCATTCGAGGCAGAGCATCTCCTATGTACATCTAAAGGTAGAGCTGCTCGAAGTTACAAAACCGGACTTGTCAAGCACCCCATCAAGACTGTGTATTATACAGTGTGTAAATACTGCTATTCAACAAATATAGCGAATATGATCGCCATTATCTAGGCACACTCGCAAACCCAAATGGAACACTACGATTCTACGTCATACACTCCTATGCTATCTAGCATAATCAAATACTCCATATTAGTCCTTGAAAAGATTTAATCCTCCCGTCTCTCCTCTCTCGAATCACTCTCTACAACTCAACGAGTTAGTTACAGTGACGGCTGTAGAAATGCTAGAAAGTGTGGACTGACAATTTGATTACAAGTGTCAATAGCCTGTGACACCTTTCTCTCGCGCGTAGTGATAATTGTCGAAGCACTCTCGAATGCCTTTGTAAATTCTCTTCCCTCCAGTCATGTGCATTCGTCGCTTTTGCGCGCATCCTATTGATGGTTATCTAAATTAAATCATACTACTGTCTATCTCTGATTCACAAATACACAAATTTGTGAGACCTCCACCGATTCCCATTTATCTGGGCGTTCGAGGTTTCTCAGTGGTAGTAGATAGTTGCTTTAATCTCATTCGATACTCCTTTTTCTTCACTAAGTGACCATACCCTAAGCACGTGCGTTTAGTGCGTTACGCGAACTACTTTCTTCCTTTTAGTTGCAGCTGATTCAGATATTTATATTGATACATAAATACACGACTTGCATCCAAGTTTGGCGTCATCGATCAGAGACTGCGTGTAAAGGTGCGGTGCGGTGAAATCAATTATGTTTTCCTTGTTAATGAGGTGACATAGATCAAATAAAGTTCAGATGGACCCGGATGATGACCTCGACTTCCCTATTATACAAACATTTCTTTAGACCCCCCCCCGGTGAATAAGGCGGCCATGTTCAATCAAACTTCAAATGGCACTCTCCCACCTGACAGTCCTCTCCCTCCTTTCCCCATCACCACCTTTATCCACTTATTTTCCCGCCCAGCGCTTAATTTAAGATTTTTATGTTTACCGTGTCCAGAAGTGAAGCATTCTACTAGGTGTATAAAAAATGCATGCTGGGAATTGCTGCTGATTAGGGAATCTTGATGCGACCCTATTTTTGTTTGCAGACTCATACTTCCTCCTACATATTTCTTCATAGAGATCCGGGCCCGGGCCCCTTATGTGACGCTGGTAATCCTCAAGAATAGCTGGGGAGAACTGAGACCATTAGTTACCAACTCCTTTCTCTAGCATTTTATTGTTATTCCGTCTCTCCTCCTCCCCAAAATTTATATCCTTTCTTGGTACCTCATTGCAAATTTTTTGCCCTAAGCGTGGAGGACTAAGAACCTGGGACCATTGTTGGTACGGTCCCCTGCATAACGTGCTTTCTTTCTGTCTACTCCAGCTTGGTCTTCTTAGGCGCTCTCAGTTCCGTCTTCGTCCTGTTTAACTCTTGTGTGTCCCGGAAGGAGAAGCTTTATGAGGTTGGGTGCTTTCCCGATTGACTTGTTGCATTTGCTTTATCTTGTTTTCCCTTCGGCCACAGACTTGTTCGCGTTTTGCGGATGTGGGCTTATAACTACTGTGCCATTAGGTTATGGAACCCATGTTTTCATCCATAGGACAAATCTCCCCAGTGAATAGAGCAGAGCATCCTCTAGGAGATCTACAGGATTTAATTCCTCTTCCCATACATATCCAACCGCTTTAAGGATCAAACATGCTTGCCCTGGAAGAAGCAATAAATGCAGTATGCACAATGTAGATGGACTTGAAATCTTGGTTCCAATAAGTATGCGCTTGTGCAACACAACTTGTAAACGAGTATGTGTTCTCGAATACAAACTGTCGAGTGAGACAGAGTTAACAGAATATATTTTTCGTTTGGTGCAATGGTTTTTCAATCACCCTCTATACGAGAAAACTGAACTACAACCACTGCAAAAAAATGTCTTTACTTTTCCCCAATTCTTATCTTCCGTACGCATGAGTTATATTAATATTTCGTCCTCTTTTCCGTGTAAACACTTGGATGCCCAAAACCTACTGGTAAGTTTTCAGCTTTATACATGACAATATACAAAATTTAAATTCCCAAAATGGACTCGTTATCTTTCCTTGTATAGGAAACTCAACAAAAATTCTCCTGTAAAAATTATGCTAATAAAAAGAAATCTATAAATTTATAGAGCTATTACAAAATATTCAGATCATCACCCATTTTATAATATCTATTATCATACATTTACACATAACATACATACATGTACGTACATTATATTTTCATTAGAGTATTATGACTTGTATTGAATAATATGCCATAGTTTAGCCAGGTAGGAGTGATATAAGAAGCGCTGGTAAAGAGCCTCAGTGTAATTCTGCATTAATGTGCTTCCATGCACTTATATCCTCTCACAATACAAGCAACGCCTTAGACATTCTTTCCTGCTGCAGGTTTCTTTAACCCAGTCCCTGCATCCTAGGTGTATCGGTATCTAGCTCGGATTTCCACACGGAGATTCCACGCTGGAGGGATATTTTTCCCCGTCGTCTCGATCACGGTCTGACACTTCGCTCAGCATTACTACCTGCGTCAGCTATTATCGACTCTCTCTGCACTTCGGTGCAGCGATCATCGCATGCGAAGTTTTCTTTAAAGCTTGTCTTTTTTGATGATACCTGAAATAAAAGCACCGTACTGGGTAACGTATTTATTGATCGAAACTTCTTCCAGATACATTCACCATGTTAGCAGCCCTGCAAAAATTCTAGGGCACTGATCCCAATAATGAGTTCTGTTGTTTAATTGGTCCTTTGAACTTTGAGCATCCATGACCTCAAAGTTATGATATCAAGTAATTTTCTTTGAACATAACCCACACTTATGTATGAGAATAGTGAAGCCTCTGCCTGAGATAGTGCCCAAAATTTACTCATTGATCTCTGTTACACTTCCCTAGGAACACAACATGACTAAGCCACTCATGGCCAGGAGTCATACAACCTCTATGACCATCGTCGGACGAGTAGTCTAACGACCTCACCCACTAGGCCACCAAACGAATTACGAATACTGCTACCACCAACTTTTTGAGATTAAATAAAAAAATTAAAAAGAGGCCCATGGGTCACATTGCTTCACATGGCGTGACGCACTGCTTCACTACAAGAAGAGCAGTTAGTAGCAAACTCTTGAATCCCTATTTAGGGCCTCCACCCACCTTTGGAAAGGGGGGGGGGGGGGCATTATCTAAACAAACTTTAATTCGCTACTTCCATATCAGGAAGCTTTTCAGTAAAATTAGTCCACTCAGTGGTTCTCCCCAGGATTTTGTATTACGCTGTGATTTAAAGCGGATCATGATCACGACCTGTATGTATTGTCGGAAAACGTATCGCTGCGGGGGTTTGTTTTTTCATGGATATTTTTAATCATTGTTATACCAACCTGACTCTTATGTTACAATTTACTAAGTTCATTTATCAGAAAAAGCTCTATCGGGCTCAGGAGAGAGCTAAAATAAGCTGCTACACTGACCCAAACAGGTCCCTAACACTTCATTATAATATGCCCCTAAAATTTATGAAGTCGGATTACTGGATATTAAATTCCCAATCACAGATTTTAATTAGAAAAGTACAAAGTATTTCCACTTGCTCCTTTTTATTTATTTGTTGAATATTGCAATAAAATAGTTAGTTTCCGGCTGCTGTTGTTCAAGGTCCTGATGTGTCCCTGTACATAGCCCTCGGCTATACAAAAAATAACTTGCAAATGTCCAAACTTTTGAATATCTCTATTCATAGAAGCTAAAGGATACAAACAAGAATATTACAATTTACGTGTACTAACGTCATGGCTAAAAGATCCACAGCATACAAATTTTTGTAACAGCCAGTTAAAGACAAACTCCTAAGTATTGGTTCAGGGCATTTAATTTCATATCAAACACGTCGTGACGTAGTTAACTAATAGGTTTAGTATCTGTCACAAGCTCCATCATCTACATGGGTAAGAGCGCTTCCATCATATTATGTACAGGTTACTGCTAGTTATCTAGTATGTGGCTATGTACATAAACTTCTGTTAATATATATACAAGATTTTATTAGGTTCTCTAAAAATACTTATCTTTTAAAGTCAAATCTACTAATTGCTCAATTTACTAGAACAAATTAATCAATTATTCTGAATTGTGCGAGTAAAATAATAATGGTATAAACTTGATAAGAGTTCTATTTCAATAATTACTCTTGATTAAATATATAGTATCTACCAGTTACTGATTTATGAGATTAACTTCACTCATATTCCTAGCCTCTCAAATCAAGAAATATCTTTCTATATCTCTAGTCCTTCCTCTCCATGATTATTTCATAGTTAATATGTAAGTGGCTAAGAACAGGAATCTAATTAATAACTTGCACGAATATGCATAGATCTGGCGACATACTAATGGACAACGATTCCACCAAATAAGGATAATTAATTAGATGATGGTTTACTGAGCTAGAAAACCAGGAGAGTACAGATGCTCTATAGATGGGTCTTAGGAAACCTATTAGTCCATTTTTGTCTCTCTAAAAGCAAACACAAAGAATACGTCAGTACTTTTGCTCGGTAAACCACCAACTGCATCATATCACACAAATAACACACCAAAAAAGCAACGTTCGACAAAAGAAACGGACAACCAATTTGGTAAGTCCTTTAGTAGGAACACTACTCATAGACCCTTTGAATCCATATATGGCCTTAAATTTTAGGTAAATAGCAGATATGTGTATCAAGACTGTTATGTGTGTACATGAGACAAACAAAGGAGTGGATCTAGGGTTTTCTAAAAATCAAATATATTAAATTCTAAGCACTCAATTTGGTTCGATCGTGTCATAATTATAAAACAAATTTTTATTTATTTACCCAGGGCGAGAGAACCCTCCCACAGTATGACAACTCGCAGGTAATTAGCTGGCACTCATAATTATGACGCACAATTCACTTCGCAATCCCTTAAAAACTAAAGTGCTTTAAAATCTTTAAAATTTCAGAACCGACTATCCATATCGTGGGAATTTCAAATTTTATATTAATCTTGATTATGCACACAAAATTACCGAGTGGTACCCGAAACTGTATTAATAAACTGATAAGAAGCCTAAATGTGTTCATTCGGTTTTTAAACTTTTTGATATTAAGCATATATAATAATAATAAGATGTTGGTTTTTTATTCCGTTATATCGTGCTTTATCATATCCGTTACATGTTAACGGTCACGCACGCTGTCAGCGGTGTGTGCAGGGGTCTGTGGTTGCCCAACTCTTGTTTTTGTATTCTCTTTAGGACTTACGAGATTGATCACTGTTTCGTTATCTTTGCCTTTACATACAGTATTAAACCTTTCATTTGTTTATGAAAATTAATTCTCAAGTTAGCTGAATTTGAAATTTAGACTTAAGTCTATTCTCAGTTTATGGTCTTGAGGTCTGGTGTGTCCAGAGTTCGTGTCTGCCTTTTCCTTTATATTGCAAAATTTATAGAATTTATGAGATCGATCACAGTTCATTATTTATAATTAACTTTTCAACCACAAAATTAATTCTCCATTGATACAGCAATTTTCATAAAAACACAAAAGTTTGATCTCGTGAAGATATCTATTTCATTATTTACATTATATCTTTCTGTACCATCAAACCACAGGTACTTGACGTTTTAAATACACTGTGGAATCATCATTGTTCGTGGAGGACCAATGTTTGTGGATTTCGTCCCCACGAATATGTTTTATTTTCCTTTAATCTTTATAAATATAATTATATGTCGTTCGCATTATTTATCAATTACCCCCGAAATTACGTCACCACGAACCAGCAAAAATTTGGCTACCCACAAACATTGGCCCCCACGAATTAAAATGATTCCACAGTATTTAATTTTTAAAAATCTTCCCGTAAACATAATATTGACAATATTATAATGTTTACGGGAAGATTTTTTTTAAATTAAATATATTTAAAACGCCAAGTGTCTGTGCATCAAACAATTACAAATGCATGTGGTATCCTAATGATTGCATACATGTATTTTATCCTCATAAGGATGACAGTTTGGATGTTTAATAAATAATAATTTCTATTCAGGTATTTCAACCAATCAACATACGAGATGCTCCCCGGATGTACTATAAGTAAGTGCGTTTATTAATTTTATGCATTGACGAATATTAATGAATATTTACAACTATATAGTGACATATCTTCCAGTTGTTCGTTACCCTAACCTTTACATGTAACGTCAGCTGAATTATCAAATTATTTTTTCCAGACCCTGGAAAGGTGATAAATTACCTGTTGCAGAAGTAGATCGACGTGTCATAGCACCTTGCTGGAAGTGATAGGAATTTAAGTGCAATAAATGACAAAACTATTCGTGTTGATATCTTGA
Source organism: Ostrea lurida (assembly GCA_903981925.1). Lineage (NCBI taxonomy): Eukaryota > Metazoa > Mollusca > Bivalvia > Ostreida > Ostreidae > Ostrea > Ostrea lurida. Next base: position 27,729 of record CAJDSM010017576.1, read on the forward strand.
AACTACTAAATAAATGAACATTAAAAGAATGTTTTTGTTTTGGGATATTTGTCAATCGTTTTAAATTAACTCTCCAATAAGGTACGAATAAAATTTTATCTTCAGAATAGTCTAGTTTGACCCATGCATAATGAAGAAAACTATGTCATTGAATGTCCTCATTATGACGCAGGGATCAATGTTTATGCACCAAGTACAAAATGGTAATTTAATTTTTGAATTAGGATGTTGTATATTTGTTGCACCTTGCTTGGTGGGCAGGGTGCAACCGTGTTTGCAGGCTTTTATGCGCTCAATACAGCAAAACCAAAGTAAACCAACAACAAAAGTTGCAATCTGCATTAGGCAGCATATCACTGGCCTTAGTTCGCTGACATGAAATATACAAATGAATCCTTTTGCTCCATTTGGCAGATACATATGTACAACAGCTGTTGCAAGTTCAGGGCCTAATAATTGTGGAGGGTACAGAATTAGATATGGGAGGTACAAAAAACCGTTACCGCGGATTATTTTATTGTATTCTTTGATAATAGCAGTCTACGGATGATTTATCGTTGGTTCATTGAATATAAAATTACCACATGACAGAAGGGAACAGGTGCGTTTGGGTTTTGACGTCACATTTTGATAATGAAGCTTGGTGATTCTCCTTAAACTAATTATAAATCAAAGTAGCAGCCTGGGACTTTTTCTTTCTATCGCAGGATGTATAGCGTACTTTCATGATTAAAGTCCAATGTAATGTAAAACAGTTTTTGAGGTGGATGTGTGCTACTAATATAAACTTGACACTGGATTGTAGGGATATTTCATCGCCTCTTGCATTATCGCTCAGTATAAACTAAATAAGAAACCACTGATTGATTTTATACCGAGGTTATTTGTTCAATACAAATTGACATCCACCATACATCACAGCGAGGGGTAGACCATTGCCCCTCCTCCTGCTTGACGCGGGCTTCAACATCAATGACGATATTTGCCTTTCTTATATATGTACACATGCATAAAGATTGTATGATCTACTCCGACCAGTTACACGACACAGAAATGGAAGTACTGCTTGTATCTGACGCTTCTCGGGGAATATTTCTCCCAATGGTGCATTCGTCGTTTGAAACAACATGAAGAAACATTTTGCCTGCGTTAGTATTATTTCTTTTTGCACTACAATATAAACAATATCCACGAAAGTCCGTCTTATTTAGAGAAACTGAGATCTTTACTAAGTTTAAAAGAAGTTTTTAAATTAAATTAGCAAGAGATATTTACAGATTAACGGTAGAAATACTAGTCAATGT
>CAJDSM010017579.1:9043-20540 GCA_903981925.1 Ostrea lurida
AGAGAGAGATAAACGTAATCATAATAAAACATATACAAAATGAGTGTGGGCAACACGGCACCTTCGACAATAACGAAGGTAAGGATCAGTGCCATAGGAGTAAGCATCCGCTGCTGACCGGCTCACACCGCCGTGAGCCCTTTAGTCGAAATAAAGGATAAACGGATTATCACATAGTCAAACTCTAGGTAAGAATGACAGTCTACAAGGGTATGACTTATGATAATTTGTAATTCGAAACATGTCATTATATAGCGACCGTAGAATTTGCGAAATTGATGACTTTTAAACGCAGATTCGTTATAACCTGGCAATCACTTTTTGATTAGCCTGGCCTCCGCTTCCAAAATCCGCACTACGCATATCATCGCTCCTTGCGTATCGAATAAACGTGGCAGACATACACACCATTAGTCAGACTAATGGTATCATTACTACATAAAAAATTGACGATGTCAAAGTTAAAGTCATCAACTTATCAACTAATGTAAGTTGGTCAGTCTGGAGTGTGGAGAAAATCAATATCGTTTTTATGCAGTCATTTTTTTTACAATTTCGTGATTTTAGGTTATCCAAAGCTCTTTTAAGTTTTTAGTAATCCACATCTGACACGAACAGTTCTGGAATATGTAGTGGAACAGTAATCTCTGAATAATTCTTTGATAGCTATTTAGCAGTTTAGTCAAGTAAAGAAGAGGCTTGGTAAGCAACTTACTGAGCCCAGTGATGTTCTTTGTTTGTAAGGGTTTGTTTACCAATAAAAGGTATGGAATTCAAAATTGATGCCTGATTCTCGAATATTGAAAAGTATTTAAAAACAAGAAAGTGATTTTTTGAAGAAATGCATCTTTTAAATTGGCTTAGGAGAGTGTAAGTACGGAATTCCCATCTTGCACTCCTGCTGTGACACGGACCCTCGTTTATTCCGGTCTCATCCAAAGAAGCGCCCCATTTTAGTCGCGCTCTTGTGAACGCAAGGTGCTGAGTAACCTATTCTAAACGGACTCCTACGGTCTGGACCTACTTCTAACCCGCACGGTTAATAAAGAAAATTAGAATACTTCTAAGCGACAAGAGTACGAGTGAGCAACTGCTTATTAAGATACCACCTCCCCAAGTGGTGATGTAGAACGCAAGAAATTTTAAATGGAAAACCGTATTGCTACTTTAATGTCAGTCCGTTTGCCTTTATTGATCCCCAGATTCCATAGGGAACACTTCTGACTCAATTGTAGTTCATAAAGTATGAATGGTGATTCCTAGGTAGAAAGTATAACGCTCTAAAGCCGCAAAAAATATTGCTATATTCGATCCCAGTGCACTTGACATTGGACCCCAAATTCGATAGGAAAAACATCTTTTGTCTGGGTAGTCCATATGTGTCGAATGGTATGGTAGGTAAGAAATGATGACCCCGGGACGATTATTGCTACTATTAATGTTCATGCACTTACTTTAACATTCAAATTCAATATAGGACATCTTCGTTATATTCGATAGCCATATGTAATGATATGGTGAATCAGGTGAAAGGATAACATTTTAGCACCCAGCAAACCACTTGCTCTCCAATGTCCAGTGCGCTTGATCTTTTAACCCCAAATTGATCGGAACCTCTTCGTCCATGGACAACGCCAATGTATGATACATGATATGACTCTAGTAAGAATGGATAATATCTAGATCTCGCGGAATCATAATTGCAACTCTTCGATGTTATGAACCTTGACCTCTGGACACAATTCGATAGAAAGTTATCATTCTTTGTCCCCACGTAGTCCCATAATGTCTAAGGTAGAAAGAATTGTAAAACCCCGAGACCATATTGTTCACAGCGATATGATTCGGGGGTTCATTCCTTCTGTTCAGAGCGGCGCATACCCCAGCATCCCCATTGTTGCTCGTAAAGAGCGACTGAATGGGGCGGAAAAACTGAGCAAGATCCCTCAATGTTCGATGATCTGAAGTGCCGAGCACAGGCCTAAATCTCAGCCTTCCACCGGCACTGAAGTATTCACATGAGTGAAATATTCTCGAGGGGACGTAAAACAATAATAATCAATCAATCAATCAGAGCGCCGACCTTAACTCATAAATTTTCTGGAAATATGTTGCCATGGGTATTCCATATGTATGATATGGTGACTTGTGTTGCTGACATGAATTTGTAAATACTTTCAAGTGAATGTCACCCAGCATCAAGCGCCAATTCTTAAAATGTGGAATTTGAGCAAATCATGATTGGTTTTTAAGTGAATATGGAATGCCTTTCAAACCAAAAAAAATCAGTTATAAAAAAATAATTCATGTTGCTATGAAACCCAGCATGCAGAATGCTATTCAAATCGAAATGCGACTGAATATGAGATTCAATTTCTTCCATTTTTCATCATTCAGAGATTATGATTGAATAGCATTGACAAACTTTAAATTCGATAGATCTAAAGTTAATTTCATGTACAAGAATCTAATTGATTGAAGTTTTACTTTAAAAGATAGAAAATATCACTCTGGTCCGCCTTTGTACAGCGTCACTTCCACAAAAAATTCTCACATTAGCATTTTAAATGTGACTGCCATCAATTTTTCTTTGAATACATAATCAATTGTATTTATTGCAACATAAAGTAATTTATACCAGGCTCGATACTCTTTGTACAACCTGAGTATTTCACATTATGAATTCCGAAATTAGTTACTTGACATCTCTTTAGGATTTGCTTATTTCATGCATTATAACAATTTCTTTTTTCACTTCGCCATATCTTTCTTTTCACTTTTGCCATATTTGTGCGGATGCAGGTGGTTTTGAAAATTAAAATGACGCAACTAACACTTGTATTGTAAGCATAGGGCTCGTCTTCCGTATTGTTAAATAACTAAAAAAAAATAATAAAAAAATGTGAATCCCATTATTAAATCCCCTTTGAAGTCACTCTAATAACAATTCCAACCCGTTTGGTCATGTTCCCTGTTTAATAAACACCCCTTCAGTAGACTATATCAATACAGGACGAAATCGCCATCTCTGGAAAAATATACCCCACTCAGTTCAACACACGTTTCCTGTTACCTCTAAACAAACAATATTTATTGGCCGAATCTAAAGAGATTTACTCGCATGAAGATTTTCCTATAGGTGATAGTGTTTGTCGCCCGTGACACACATTCTCATCCAATCGAAAAGGTTACAACTTAGCATATTTATCTGTCCATCGCAAATCCTTTGATTGGAACGGAATGAAGACAGACTCACAGGGAATAGAATTATTTAGAGTGAAACTTCAAAAGGGGATTGAATAGAGGAATTCACATCTTTTAATTAATTTTTAAAAAAAAAATTAAATCCAACCTCGAAAGACCAAGCCCTATGCATTGTAAGCTATATCAAATAGGATACTATATATATTTTTGGATTGTTTAAACACGGAACACCAATCTGTTTACAGAATTGCCCAAACTGTTTTGATTCTCGGACACTCATTAGTCGTGCCGACTGTAGCAAAATTTTAAATTGTTCACTTTATAAAGTTTTACTTTCAATGTTTCGGATTTCTAACATCTTCGGTTTGAGCATCACTGAAGAGACATAATTGTCGAAATGCGCATCTGGTGCAATCAAAATTGGTACCGAGTTGATATTAAATTGTACAGAATGTGACCCTCCCGGTTTCTAATGATTTCAATTTAAATCGGGGGAGGTATCCAGTTGCGTATAGATTCTGGGAAAACGAGGAGAGCATTAAACAAATTCGCAGCAAGTGGAAAATGAATTATCGTAACCCGAATCGAAAGCTCAGCGTCCTTTTGGTACAGGGGGTTTCAAAAAAGTGATTGATTATTTATTGTTTCACCCCCCACTCGAGAATATTTCACTCATAAAACGTCAACCATTGCCGGAAGGGCTGCAAACTTTAAGCCTAGCTCGGCCCACTCGGGGCCCTTTAACAGGGAGCGGTCCCTTTTGTGCCACACTGCTGTGACATGGGACCCGTTCGGTTTTTCCGTCTCACCAATGACCGCCCCATTCAGTCGCCTCTTACGCACACGCAGGGATGCTGGGAAGCTATTCTAACCGGACCCCACGGGATAATAATCAGAACAGTTGACGAATTTCAACAAGAACTTTTGGATTCTATAAAATGTGGGTCAAGTGGTAAAAAGTGGGTCCGTCCGGTTACTGGAAACACATTTGTTAGGTCCTATCAGTCATTTAAATTGGGGTGTATTTTTTCCCCAGATACAATAATGGATGTATGTTCCTTCTCCGTGTTGTCCGAAGAAAATATCATGTCACAACAACATGTCACCATCCATCAAAATGTCTGCCTTACTACCTGCCGACAGCAATAATCACTGCTCTCTGGCATCTAATACATTACATACAACCTCCATAACTTTAGACTGACCTGACAAAAGCAAGAAGTTGGTTTATTTTTAATGACAACTGACAAGTGACCTCTTTAATTTGTCCAAACCAGAATTTCATTTGGAAAAGGCTGAGATACAGACTAATTGTAGGCCAGGCGACCGCACTACCAAATTTGCTCAAGGAGTCATAAAGTATCCAACGCGAACACTATCAGTTTCCCATAGTCAACAGATATGCAGAAATACGGATTTTAATTCTGTTGGGAAGCGGTAATACGTGTAAACGTACCAGGTACCTGACAAGGTTTATTTTAATACCAGAGTTGCTGACACTGTGACTAGTATTTGCACTCATTATGTAGCAGCTTTAGGCAATTAGGGGTGGGTGGGGGAGGTTGACACTTGTATGATTAGAGACATTTAAGTGGTTAGACTGTCGACCGTTGGGTCCGGGTTAGAATAGCCTCCAGCATCCCTCGCGTGTCGTACTAGAGGCGACACTGAATGGAGGGATCATAGTCGGATGAGACCGGAAAAACCGAGCCCGTGTCACAGCAGGTTGCGACGAAAAGATCCCTCCCTGCCAAAGGCCCTGAGTGCCGAGATAGGCTTCTGTGCAGCGCCTTCACCGGCAAATTGGTGACGTTCTCCAGAATAGTGAATATTCTGGTGGGACGTAAAACAGTAAATAACAATCAATCAACCAATCACTGTCAAATTGATGAGTGATTTGGTGCTTTTGTCAACAAGGTTACGTTTGTGCTTGGAATCGGCTGATACGTATGTGAAAACAGTCACTGTGTAATTTATGTTTAACTTATCGCGCTTGAGATGTTTTAGTTAAGGGGAATTTAACTTTCCTCCAGAAAGGCTGAAAAGGTTTTCTAATAGAATTTTAGGGATATTAGTGAGTATTTCAACTTTCCCAACATAAACTTGGTTGGGAATCAGCTGACATTTATTATAGAAACTTACTGACTGAGACGAAAGTAGACTTAATCATTGTGAATTATTGTTACATTGAGATTTGCATTTTAAATGATAAACTTGATAACTTGTAATCTTAATTTTGGTCAGGAATTCTAGAGTCTTTCTAGCATATTCCAACGTGATTGCGGAAATTCAGTTATATCTCCATAGTTAAGTTTAATTTGGGGAAATGTGTGATGTTATGACTATCCTTGGCCTCTTGGTATAGAGTACCTTTACTAAGTATAAAGGTGCTAAACCTTGAGGACGCTGACTCGAGGAGGTCAGCGTGTAGCAGATGTGTATTAGAGAGAGAGCCGAGAGAGCGTCGGGACGGGAAAAACGCAGTAGATGAGGCAGGGGCGCGGCACACGTGGAGAGAGTAGAGAGAGGATGCGGCCCCCTTTGCAGGGACGGGGAGAAGAGGAGGCGACGAGGATCCGAGAGACGAACTTGTGGCTGGCCGTCGCCCGAGGGGGAGAAAGCCCGTCATCAATACTAAATGTTTTAAAATAAACTAGCCGTCCCCTTAGAACGACTTTTAAAAATGTAAGCAAACCATAATAGATTTGACCTTTACCATAACTGATGCTGTATTTAATCCCCCTGATTTTTTTAAAGATTAGATTCACTAATTATCAATGAATTACCTGGCAGAGAGCGGCTGAATAATAAATTCTGTCTAAAAAATCTCAACCCCCCCCCCCCCTTTCTGCCAAAGATCAAATTTCAACCTCTTAAGCAGATTTCATAAAATATATACAAAATCAGAAAAATACTTTGACCTATATATGTTTTGCTCATGACATTGCATAGTCCCCATCCCCTCTTTCCCTACTACATTAATAGAATCAAATTCTATCATCCTTAGCAGACTTTCATAAAAAAAAAAATGTACCACAATAGAAAAGAGTTGACCCTTTTTTCTTATTAAGTACATATTTTATATGTTATTATATTGTTGATTAATAAGAGGAACAATCGTACACATTTTGTCGGCTTCTTCCAAGTCTTGACGGGATTTTTTTTCAAGACTGCCACGGGGAGGGGAGAGAAGAGTCTGAACGTCACTGGCATAGCGTCTTCGGCTCTCCTGTACCTTGTCTTTCATAATCTGGGACCCTCTCAAGACGGAGATTTTTGCCGAAGTCTACGGAACATAAGTCCTGTGGTTTCGTTGACTTGGAAGTAGAAAGCGGCTACTAAACTTCTCTCATCCTCTCAGGAAACTACTTCCCACAAACTTTTTTATATCTAATATTACAGCCATAATGGTAAATACTTGTAAACAGGAATTCCACCAAATAAATCTGCGCCATATGCATTAATAGAGCAGCTGCTACAACTTCAACACAATTGTTTTTCCGTGTTTCTCGCTTCACCATGATTGACACGTATGACGTCACATACTATGGCGCGAAACCAATGGAAAATGCCATATCTGCTTAAATCAGTCTTCGATGGGAAAAAAACACTAAGTGCATTATTTTTTTTCAAACATAATGCTTCACGATTTAAAACACTACTTTTAAAATATTATTTACAAGTATGTAAAAATTATGGTAAAAATCAGAACAGAAGAAGCCTCATATTCATTGTGAATTGGATGGCACTTGGACAGCTCTTTGTAAACCAACTCTAGTCCTCAAATAAGTCAATTTTTATTAGATTTGATTGTTGTATTCATTATCCATTCTTATTGACGCTCTATAAATCTCTCTCAGCTTCTCACCACACCACTCTTGTCTCACCAAATATCAACATCAGCCGTAAACCCGTGGGAATCCGGGTTAGAATAGGTTCTCAGCATCCCTTGCGTGTCCGCTAGAGGCGACTGAATGGGGGCAGCTCATTCGGCTGAGAACTGAAAAAACTCGAGTCCCGTGTACAGCAGGTGTGGCACATAAAGATCCTTCCCTGCTCCAAGGTCCACTGAGATGCCCTGAAATTTAGCAGCCCATTTTTTCTTCACCGGCATTGGTGAGTCTCCCATATAAGTGAAATATTCTCAAGTGGGACGTAAAACCAATAAATAAAATTAAATCAATCATCCAATACATCAGCGGTCAACTTTATTGTAGCATATCAACTTGCTTTTTCAACAATTCAATTGTTTTATTTATGATTGACTCTAATTATTGTTTAAACGTCCACCGAAATATTCACTCATGGTGGAGACGACACCATTACCGGTGAAGGCTGCAAATTTAGGCCTTGCATCGCATCAGTCTTTGAGCCCGGGAAGGATACTATTTCGTGCACACCTTGCTGTGAACGCGGGACGTCGTGTTATTTGCGGCTCGTCCGAAATGAACCGCCCCTTCGTCGCCTCTTAGACACGCAAGGGAATGCCTGGGGACTTATTTTCTACCCGGGACCCCACGAATAAAGTCAGCAGATATAATTCAATATTATGGAATGAAGTTAATACCAAATTCTTCAACTGAATAAGAATTTAAAAAATCGGGCAATCCCAAATAAATTTTATAAAACTGTATGACACGAAACATCAAACTAATGTATACCGATGTTTAGTTCAAGGTCAGGTCACACAGCATTGCACTCTCTGATTATAAGATTCAGTCAGAATTATGCAATACTACTCAGAAGCTGTTTATTTTATTTTATTTTCCAGAAGAATTTTAAAAGGCTTCATTGAATAACGAACTAGAAAACTTACTAGATGTACACGTGTTTAAATTGTCCCTTTTTCTTTCTTTGCATTTCTTGGTTTTGACTGGGTGACCTGACTTGTCAACACACCCCACAGATGGGGCGGACGATAGCATAATCTTGTTTTAGTTGTTGTATTTGACTAATTTCGATAATTTCGCTGTGTCCCTCCGCAATAATAACCGATTTCATCGAAAACATCATGTCTCCCTGAAATCAAAAAATAGGAACTCAAAATAAATGCGTAATTTCAAATGATCTCTTACCTGAATTTGACAATACTTATCTCCAGGATATATTATTTGTATAATATTTCGTTAAAAAATGCTGGGCATTTAAAAAAAAAATCAGATCTTTGACTTTTCATCACGGATCATATAGTTTAAATATTTCCTGTAACCCTTCTTTTAAACACCTTGGTCAAGTCCCGGAATTTAGAGTGAAGATAATCACAATACTACTTTCAGTACAATTGAAGACAAATTCAACAATCTCCTTTTCTGACAAGTATAGTACCTGCAAATTTCCGGGTGGTTTTTAGGACTCTATCGGCTAAGGAAAGTAACGTACTTTGATATAAAATATACCAAGATGCAACATCGCAACGTAGCATATACGCCCGTCATGGCCAGAGCAGTGGGTAAAACCACTAATTTGCATTTTGACCTTTCATCCAGTGACCCTTGGTCATGTCATTGACACATTCATTGGTGTCAGGGCAACAAAATCTGTGAAATATTATTGAACATCCCTGCAACTCATTGAAAACGTTAGTGGCCTTGGACAATGTGCATTGTGAACCTTGACCTCAGGTCTGACACTTCTTTGGGCTAGATGGGCATGAATGAAGGAAATGGCTTTTTCAGAACTGTAATGGTGACTGCTGCTCCTCTCCCTGATCCTCAATCGATCGAGAAATGTATTGGGTCGCCATGAAAAACATATCTGAGGCCACGGTGAAACCAAAGAAAAAGGATGAATTGGGTCAATAGGAATTCGTGAATTATGGGAAGAACTCTTGCTCGCAGAAAAATGTGGGAAGTATATTGACCATGTCACAGAGTGTTTCCTCATGTGATTCTGAATGCAGGAGGAACCTACCACACCTACACAGTTTTAAGTAAAATGTGTTGACTATTGTATTGTAAGAGTTTTATTTATGTCATGCGCACAAGTATGAACAAGCATAGCATTATTGTAAATAAATATGTAATAAACAAACAAGCAGATGCATATAAGCTCAAATGGTGTACTATTCACATAAGCTAAGTTCTCGTTAATGTAAGGTCTATTACGGTTTCAAATGTTTTTTTTATGGCCTCCTACTTCGGATACGCCTTAGCCCTGTGTTAATGCCTGTGATTACCTCCTTTAAGTGAGCTTCATTCGAGCTGAAAACTTCAGCTACAGCATGCACCAAAGCATGGCGACGACGTGGTGACAGGGCAGGGAGATATTTCCTATGTCCGTAGAAGTTCCTCCCAATTAGTTTTTCTTTGTTATATATTGTTTGGGTCAACACCCATCCAAAGTTTGCTTTTGAACAGGAACTTGCTGCAACTGTCATCAAAGATTTCTGTCGAATTCTGAATTCAGCATCTTCAGGTGTTCTAATTATATCCGCTGGTCCATCTATTTCAATGATCGGTCCAGAAAAGCAGTTTTCTTGTTTGTGGAGGTTCTGGGGGAGGTCTCTGGCATGGATGATGGTAGAATAACTGCAGCTTGTGGCAGGTTTATAGTTGTGAGTGCAGTTGGGTATTGTGTTGGCAGGGTGTTGACAAAGTTGGTGATGGATGAGCTGGTCATGGTGGATGCTGCTGAACTGGTCATGGTGGATGCTGAACTGGCCAAGGTTGATGCTGCTGAGCTGGTCAAGGTGGATGCTGCTGAGTTGGCCGTGGTGGATGCTGATGAACTGGTTTTGGTGTTGCAGCGTGATTTCCTGGCAAGTGTGGGAAGTTGTTCGTCATTTGTAGGATATAGACCCAGATGAACTGTTATCATCTCTGCATCACTGTTCTCATCCAGTTGGGGTATTGTTGACAACGATTCCTCCAACCCCTGGATTACATCCACAGCATTGTTGATATGAAGTATAGGAAGATCACTTGCTGAAAGATCCAAGGACTGTCTGGATGATCGAATTTCCTTAAGGGTCCTTATTTCCTTCGCCAGATCTTGAACCAGCCCCTTAGTTGCCTGCTGTTCCTTCTTCATCTGCCCTAACGACTTCATGATGGTACTGCAGTTCTCAACGAGTTGAGGTGGTAGAATATCCTCTGGTCCAAGTACCACAACCCTGTCTGTTTGGACTCCATCATTAGTCAGACCCTCCTGATGCTTGTGCATCTGCAGTGTAACCAAGTCTCTTGCATCCCTGGACAATTCCACCAAATAACATGGGGCTCGCATTGGAGTAGCACTAGAATTCGAATAATCCCCAGATCCTTCGTATAACAGTTATTTTCCTGCCTCTAGAATCCTGAAAGCAAAAAAAAAAAAAATTATGGAATCAAATTTCTGGAGTCAAATCACTTCCAAATATGTAGGCGTGTAACAGTAAGCCTCATCTCTACTTTATTAGCTTTTAATTTATTTTTCTCTCATATTTTATGATTTAAATTTGTACATCTATTGTGATTTTATGTGTATTTATTGAGATTTTACTCAGAAAATTAATATCGAGCTCGAACTGGATCAGGAGAAAAATTTTGGGTCGGTCGGGTAATCGGAAACACACCTATATTTTATTTTTGGCCTTATTGGTTAGCACTTACTGTTTTTTCCTTTGGTTTTCCTTTCGTTCTGTTGTTGGGAGGGGCTTCAACAGGAGCATACACATCATTCTGCGAAGAAAATATCATTTAATTAACAAAAGCAGGCACATTTATCCCTGTTAAGTTACTAGTAGTTTCACGTGACATAATCAATTTTAATTACGTATCTTCTCACATTCTTAAGACTCTACATTACCCGAACTTACATGTATTAGAGATTGAAAAACGAAGTATACGAGAAGTAAGGACTGGATCGGGAAGAAAATTTTGGTTGAGTTTACGGCTTTATTAGTGTAACACTTGCTGTTTTTTCCTTTGGTTTTCCTTTCGTTCTGTTGTTGGGAAGGGCTTTCAATAGGACGCAATCAAAGGAGCATGCACATCAATTTGCTAGCTAAAAAATGTGATTGATTATTTATTGTTTTACGTCAACATCTCGAAAATATTTCCACTCATATGGAGACGTCACCATTGCCGCGTGAAGGGCTGCAAAATTTAGGCCTATGCTCGGCACTCAGGGCCTTTGAGCACGGGAGGGATTCTTTTTCGTGCCACACATGCTGTGACACGGGGGCCTCGGTTTTTCCGGTCTCATCCGAATGACCGCCCCATTCAGTCGCCTCTTACGACACGCAAGGGGATCTATTCTAACCCGGACCTCCACGGGTCCTGCTAAGAAAATATCATTTAATAAACAACATTAA